>OY759158.1:2662484-2787484 GCA_963662125.1 Diplazon laetatorius | reverse complement strand
TTCGCGAGCGGCTCAATGTTCAAAATTTCAAGGAGAAAAAAAAACAATATTTCACATTACCTACCTTATAAATTAAATCTACGCGTCTTCCTTGTTTGAAAAAAAAAAAAAAATAGAATAAAATATCTATATACATATATGTCATTGTTTCATTGGTTTCATTTTATTTGTACGATAAAAATTGTGGATATGTTTATCTCTGTTTAAATTTCTACGTAAAGGTTTAATGCGGGGAATCTTACGCGTTAAAATCAACAATATTGTTAAACAAAAATAGTTCCAAGCTCGAGCCTCGGTGGTTTCTTCTCTCTCTCTCTCTCTCCCTCTTTTTCTCTCTCTCTCTCTTTTTCTCTCTCTTAACCACCTCACAAATCCTTCGGACGTCGAATAGAATCATGCTCTCGATCATTAAAAAAAAAAAAAAAAAAAACCGAGCAAATCAATCAACCTTCAAATACACATATTTTCGTTGATCCACATTTATCTCCACACGATAATTCACAACTCTGAGCTCGTTAATTCGACCCAGCTCGGCTCGTCGGTCGACAACGATGGACTCTCGATGCCAACGATTGACCAAACAATTTTTGTTTCTGTTTTTTTTTTTTTTTTTTTTTTTTTTTTAACATTTACAACTAACACATTTCTGCGAGTCAATCGATAAAAAATACAAAAAATAAAATAATGTATAATGAAAAATAGTTCGTCGTAGAATCGTTGATAAAAAAAAATAACTATACGAAAAATGGTATGCGTATTTATATGTGTATATATATATATGTATATGTATACACACACATATATATATATATATAATTAAATTGGTATTTTCATATATTTAAATATATATATATATGTATATATCACGAATATAAACGATATATCTATATTTATAATAATATATCCGCGAGTCTATGTACAAAGAATCGTATATGGCATGCACGTGTACGTTTTATATGTATATGTATATATATATATATCTTTTTATCTTTTTTTTCATAAAAATCGGATGAGAAAAATTTCTGAAAATCGTTTTAATTTTTTTTTTTTTTTTTAAATTGCGTTTTGAACCACGTCAGACGACGAGCTGTCTCGTGAGTCTTGGAAGCGGATAGTGAGTTTTTGTGGATTTTACACGTGCTTATTAAAAAAAAAGCACCTCACGAAAAAATTTTGTTACAATGTTTTTTTTTTTCGAGTCCCATCGTCCGGAAAAACTTTTTCAAACGTTCGTTCGGACGACGGCACGAAGATTGAGGATTGAGGGGCTGCGATCGAATATTTCGCGCGAAACGATACCAAAAAAAAAAAAACAAAAAATAAAATGCTCATTCTCGTCGTAACAATATTTTCTTTTTTTTTTTTGTTCTTTTTTTTTGTCTTCGATATAAAAACTATTATTTACAATATATATTTGATATGAGTGTAGTAATATGCACAATATTCCGGAGTTGGGGAGGGGAGACGAAAAAAAAAAAACGTATAAACAATTTTTTTCGATTAACCAGAACTGTGTCCCAACGACGAAACTCGTTCGAATACGGCCAAGCCTTTCGTTGCAGTTAATCAGAAGAAAATGCTCCGTCTCCGTCTCCGTATTCGATAAAATTTGGAAAAAAAAAAAAAAAAAAAAATTAAAATAAAAGTAAAGAGTTGTTACAAAAGAATTTTGTGTAAAATTCATAATTATGATTCTCGTTTCTTTTTTTTTTCTTTCATAGAATGTAAACGAGTCTACGAGAGACGTTTATGAAATATCTCTAATCACGTAATCTGATGAAAAATCAATCACAGATCCATGCGATCGTTATCCACCGACTGGATTTTCGGCTCTCTCAAACGTTTCGAACAACGAATAATCAATATAAAAAATAATATAAAATTTACAAAAAAAAAAAAAAACAAAGTTTCAAATTTGCCTGTAAAAAGAAAAACAGTTTTTTTTTTTGGTCTTAATAATAATAACATACGACGTATATCGTGTCTCGCCACTTTTGTCGTCTCTTGTCAACGAAAAAATAAAAAAAAAAAAAACTAAATCGATATTCATGCAATTTGTCTCGACAAATTGTCGGTCACGCAGAAAATTTTTTCACGTGAAGAAAATTTTCGTCATGGACTTTGTTGTTGACACGGAGGTTGTTTTTTTGTTTTGTTTTGTTTTTTTCTTGGTTTTTAAAATTCCGTGTTATCACGAAAATACTGATGCCACGTGAATGACGGTGAATAAACGGTTTTTTCATGAGCTTCACAATTCGTCGGTCGACTGTTTGCGCTCCTCCTCCACGCGCTGTCTCGTACGATTGAAAGCTTCGGTTTTCAAAAAATCCACGGTTTTATAAACCGTCGTGTTTGGTGGCAATTGGGCGGGTGGCAAAGTCGACGATGCAAAATTTTCCGTTGCCTCGAGATCGAGATCCAAATACTGCAGCACCACGAGACGACGATTCGACGCCGGAATGAACGAACTGTTTTCTTGAAAATAATATATCTGCAATGATAAATGAAATTAAATTAATTGAAAAATAAAAAAATAAAAACTATCGCATTGTGAAAAATTCTAAAATCGAGCGTTTCGAGAAAAGACTTTGAGACTTGTTCGATTATTTTTTAGAATTTTTTTTTTTTTTTTTCAACGGTCAAAATTTGGAATATCGTATATAGATATAGTTGCGTACCTCGTCAGCCGGCCGCGCGACTACATCGCTCGACTTTCGAGCTCTCCTACGCGTAAACTATCAATGTCAGATGTATGCCGTCGAGGACTGTTTTGTGGGAAATTTTAATTCTCTACAAAATTGTTCATGTAAACTTTTGGTCCAGATAGCGTTATTCAGCCAGCGTTTGGACAGAAAGATAAAAAAATTGAAGAAAATCAATACATTTTTACCTTCCCGTCCAAACGCTGGCTGAACAACGCTATATAGACCAAAAGTTTACATGAACAATGTTGTAGAGAATTAAATTTCCCCACAAAAGTGTCCTGGACGGCATGCATCTAACATTGATAGTTTACGCGTAGGAAAGCTCGAAAGTCGAGCGATGTAGTCACGCGGCCGGCGGACGAGGTACGCAACTATACCCATATACATAATATTCCAACTTTATGACCGTTCCGAGCATTTTCGTCCCGAATGTTCGGCCCTCCCGAACATTGCTCGTTCCGAGTTTCGAGCCCAACCCACCGGTCTTCGAAATAAATAAACAAACAAACAAACAAACAAATAAATCACGAAACGAAATTTACATCCTCTTTGTCATCGAGAGCGTTGTTATCCTCATCGGACGTAGAATGATGCCTGGTCGAGTGTACGTGGGACGGTGGTGTGGGACTCGGTGCGGCCCGAATTCTTGTTCTACCGGGTGGCGAAGCGAGTTGCAGAGGTCCATCGACGACCGCGGGTTTGTTCAACGGGGGTTTGAGTTTGCGATTAATGCTCGGAGGTTCGGCCGGTGAATGTTCGGCCGAGCTCATGTCCGGCACGGACAAAATCGGACCGGGCGAAGCCTCGTTGCTTATTATCGAGGTCGAGTCGCTGGCTTTGCGTCCGGGTTTCAATTCCCGATAAACAACGGGCGGGGGCGGTGCGGCAACGACGATCGTCGCGCTGCTTGACGAGTCTCTTATCAATGGGCTCGGTAAATTCGAATAAGTCGCCGTTGTCGAAGTGTCGGAACGCGGGCTCGAAGGCTGTTGCTGCTGCTCGTCGTCGTGAAAATCGTAACGAAAAACACGATCGTCGACGTTGGTGGGCGCGGCGTTGCTGTAACAGTGTCTCGACGGTAATGTTCCCGTTGTGGACGAGACGTCCGCGATCGTCGTAGTTGTGCCCGGTTGATGGGATCGCGGAAAATCGTAAGTCTCGTCGGTGACGATGGCGATGGCCGGTGTTGTTGGGGCCGGGGTTGCCGGTGTCGTCGGTTTTGAACTTTCCGTCGCACCGTCGAGATTCAAATAATTGTGTCCCGGATTTTCCGGCAACATGTGCAAAGGTTTTGGCGGTCTCGGGGGGGCTGGCAAAGTTTCCGCAGCGGGTGGGGTCGGTGAATCGACTATTGTCAATTTTCCAAAACGTTTTTGCACGCTCCAAGAACCGATTTCCGGATCGTTCGATGTGTGAGTCGGTCGGGCTTCGCCTGAAAAATTTACGAATTATTTTAGCGTTTTTTTTTATTTTTATTTTTTTGTAAATTAAAAAAAAAAAAAATTCAAACAAAAAAAATACTTTTCTTTTTTCAAGTTCTCGATCTGTACCAAAAATTTTGGAAATTTTTGTTGAATATTGTATAACTACTTTACTTGACGATGCAATCGATGTTGAATAATATAATGATAAAATAATGATATAACGAGAATAATTTAGAGACAAAAAATTAAATAGGACATGAATGACCCGTTTAAGTATTTTTTTTTTTTTTTCTCGTCGAACCTACCGCATGGAAAAGTTTCCCAATTGACGCTTGGCACCGGTGCTGTCCACTCGTCGTCGGTGAAAACGCTATCGACGTCGGTGGTCGTCGGCGATCTGGGAGGCGACGGCGCGAGTTTTCTCGGCGCGTCGTAATGCTCCGGACCTTGTCCCATTCCCGAACTCAAGGAACTCGTGTCGTTCAAACGACGACCGGATATGCATTCGCTTATGGGAATGTAAGGCCCCGAGATTGTGCTCGTGGGTGATATGGGAGGCGATTCCTGCGATTCGAACTGAAACACTGTTTGCGAAAATACAAATATCGTTAATTCGGTTTCGGTCGATAAAAAAAATTAAAAAAAAAAAACATGAATCCATGTCGAACGTTGGGCTTACTCTGACACTGTTGTTCCTCGTCCTGGGTGTAAGCTTTCAATTCGCACACTTGACACACAGCGTTGACCCATTTGTTCATGTCGGCTTCGCTCTCCGCCACCAGATAATAAATTCTCTTGGGAGTCTTGACGTTGAACATAAACTGATACTTTTGCTTGCGGTTTTCGAATCTCAGACCCGCGTCCACCTGTTACACAGAATAAACGTCAAGTCGATGATCCGAACTCGGACTAACCTCACAAACGCATTGTCGACGCTATTTTCAAACATTTTCGTAACTCTTATCGACGCGTTATCGCGGCTGCTTCCGCGACAGCGGCGACTCCGCTTTCGAGTCTTAAAAAAACGATTACTCTTCCAAAAGATCCGACTGATCGATTGATCTTCGCGAATCTCGCTCGCGTGTCGTAGATGATAAAAAAATATATATATATATGTATATACACATATCGATAACCGCCAATCTTTAGTCTCACCTGCTGGCACTGATCCAAATCTATGCGCCCTTTGAGCTTGCGACACCTTCTATCCGTGTAATACTCCAAAAAATATTGTCCAGGCAATTCGCCACTGTCTCTCAGCGCGAACCAGCGCTTTCTCCATCGCTGAAAGAACAAGAAAAAAAAATAAACGATAAGAAAATTCATACGCATGAAAAAACATTGCATTCGACTCCAAAGTTGGACGACAACAATTTCCCACCCAAATTTCATTCCTCCAACGGCTACAAGCCATTTGTGATGCCTCGCATCGACTCGTTGTCCGGTCACAAAAGAAACAACACCGACGAATGAAGAAAGAGGTTAGAAGGAACAAAAATAAAAAAAATAAAACACAATCACAATCCGACAAATGTGGATGTCACGATCTCGTAAAACAACAACAAAACGTAATACAGTTGTAACAATTATTTACATTAAGTTTTGTGACGTAGCTTTTTCACAAATGAAGAAAATTTAACGGATTGTCGTTGTGTGTGTGTGTGTGTGTGTGTAAAAAGTTGAAAACGTTGATGGAAAAAAAAATAAGTGTACCAACCGCGCGCCAGAGTTTCGTCGGGGGTGATTTAATGAGCCATCCTTCGTGAACAATTTCCTGACAAGTTTTGAGCTCCTCCATGCCCGTCCTTATCTCGACTGTATCCGCGGGTCTCTCTCCCGTACCGTGGGTTTCCGTCAAGCCTCAATATCGCATTGTCCCCGTAGCCTCACCGGACTGCTACTGCTGCTACTGTTGCTGATGGTGCTGCTGTTTAACTGCTGTTGCTGTCGCTCGTAACTACTCAGCTTGTGATACTCGTTGGAATTTCACTCGTCGACGACGACGACGACGACGACGACGAGACACGCACGTCCCCACCGACACAAACACACATATTTCTATTTATCTATTTTCGTCCCAACACAATGATAACGAAACGCGCAAGCGCGAGTACGCGATCTTACCGCAGTCACTCTCTCTCTCTCTTTCTCACTCGCGCCCTCTTAATCTCTCTCTCTCTCTCTCTCTCTCTGTCTCTCTCACTCGCGATTCACACCAACAACGGAGCACTAACGTCACTCTCAAGCTCGACTCGATCCTTCATTATTTCTTCAATTCAACTTATCTTTTGTGTTTCTCAATACAATTTACATTATTTCCGTCAAGTTTTTACGAAAAATTGATTATCATTGTTATATTCGTTCGCGTTTCGACAACCCAGGGCCCTTCTCGCTGAATGTTTCGTTTGTGTTTTTTTTTTTTGTTGTTGTTCTTTGTTTTTCTTTCTTCTGTGTTCGCGCATGCACTTCTCCTCTCCGATCCCGCACGGAAACCCGCGACCACACACATTCACGACATTGTCGCTAATGCCACGGATTGTGGTCGACCAATGAGCGCCCGAGTCGCGATGGTCACGAGCGCGGCCATTTTGTCATCGACGAACGCGGGCGCGGCGCGCGTTCACTTGACGAGTTTGCGAACGAATTGCGATGGTTTCGTCGTCGTTTAAACGTTCAACACCGATTGATGTGGAATCTCGATGAGTGACGATGAACGATGATTGTGATTTTATGTAACGATGAAATCGTCAACGGCCGAGTTTTCGATGGTTCGTCGATGCGACTTTGTCGGCGGTCATTGGTCCGCCCGATGACTGGTTGAATTTTTCCGAGAGTTGGGTGGGGTCGTTCTTATTGGTGGAACTATAATTTGCGATTTCACCTGATCGCAAACTCTGTCCCGAGAATGTTCAATTACGCGGAAATTCCAGAGCTGTTGTTGTTGTTGTTTGTTTCTTTCTTTCTTCTTTCACATCGCATAAATCGGGAAACGAAAGATGTGGCGGTGACATGGGCAATGAAAATTTTTCGGCAAAAGATGGTGAGACATTGTTGCCGGGCGTATAGATTCGAAAAATGGGGTCCAATGACTTTATTTTGACGATCGACGTGTCAAAATAAAGATGAGAGATGGGAAAACAGATATTTTTGATGTTGATGACACTTAAATATCAGTACTCCGACTTTAATTTGTGAAATCGGTTGGGGCCCAACTTTCGGCCATTTTCATTGTTAGGCTGTTTCCAAGTGCAACTAAAACGTTCGACGGATTGTCGAAACAAACGGTTCAAGGCCGTAGACACGCCAGCATCATCGAGATAGCCATCAATCTTACTCATACGTCTCCTCCCACCCCCCACTCCGCCCACCCCTCAGCACTCAATGAAATACAAATGATTGAAAATGTTTTACTGTCTTTTGCAGCAACAACAAAACATTCTCGATCGACACAATAATTCGTGCGACCAATATGGACGACTTCCGGTATCTAAACTTCTGCGTTCACCCCCCTCACAAAAAAATTACAAGTTATCAGTAAAAGAAACAACATGAGAAATTCAAATTATCAATAAACGAAAACAGTACGAGAAAAAAATGAATTATTTCACAAACGTAACAATATAATAAATTACGAATAAACAATAGTAAAATATTTTCAACATCCACATCGTAATTGAACCCCCCCCCCACCCCCGAGTTTTTAAATTGATTTGAAAAATGTTTTTTCAGCTCTTAGAAGTCGAATACCAAAAATAATGCTCTATCAGTATTTTGACTTCCGAATGCTGTAAAAAATTGAAAAATCGATCCAAAAAAAAAAGAAAACTCGAAGTTGTTAACTGCAGAAACTTATCAACTGATAAACTCGTTATTGGAGCAATTGAAACCACCCCCGAAAAATATACGGAAAAGCATTTAGAAGTCAAATTCTGAAAACAATGAAAAATTAATATTTTGACTTCTGATTGCTGTAAAAATTGAAGAATCAATCAATAAAAAAAAAAAAAAAAAGAAAACTTCGAAGTTGTTAACTGCAAAAACTTATCAACTAATAAACACGCAATTGGAACAATTGAAACCACCCCGAAAAATATGGAAAAACATTCAGAAGTCAAATTCTGAAAACAATGCTTCATGAAGAATCAATATTTTGACTTCCGAGTGCTGTAAAAAATTGAAGAATCAATATAAAAAAAAAGAAAACTCGAAGTTGTTAACTGCAAAAACTTATCAACTAATAAACCCGCAATTGGAACAATTGAAACCCACCCCCGAAAAATATGGAAAAATATTCAGAAGTCAAATTCTGAAAACGATGCTTCATGAAGAATCAATATTTTGACTTCCGAGTGCTGTAAAAAATTGAAGAATCAATAAAAAAAAAAAAAAAAAAAAGAAAACTTCGAAGTTGTTAACTGCAAAAACTTATCAACTAATAAACACGCAATTGGAACAATTGAAACCACCCCCGAAAAATATGGAAAAACATTTAGAAGTCAAATTCTGAAAACATAATTCTTCATGAAAAATCAAAATTTTGACTTCTGCGTGCTGTAAAAAATTGAAGAATCAATCAATCCAAAAAAAAAAAAAAAAAGACGAAACTCGAAGTTGTTAACTGCCGAAACTTATCAACTAATAAACTCGTAATTGGAAAAATTGAACACCCCCCCCCCCTCCCCTCTTCTCCCCCGAAAAATATAGAGAAGTTAGGAAATTGAAGCATCAACATACAAGCCGTGGAGTCGGTCGAGCGTTCGTTGAACGAGGAAACCGTATATTTTCAGTTGCAACCCAACTCTGAGAGCAGGTTGTATCCCGTGTGTGGGCATGTGGGACCCGGAGGAGAGAGCATGTTGGTGTGTGTGTCTGGTTTGCTCGGTCCTCGGAGATCGAGTGTCGCACGTGTTCGCAGTTTGTTCGCTATTGCGTAGCCACCCGACACTCT
Organism: Diplazon laetatorius; assembly: GCA_963662125.1. Lineage (NCBI taxonomy): Eukaryota > Metazoa > Arthropoda > Insecta > Hymenoptera > Ichneumonidae > Diplazon > Diplazon laetatorius. The sequence continues at coordinate 2,778,407 of OY759158.1, read as the reverse complement.
CCCACTCGATGAACCGCCAAGAGAGAGAGAGAGAGAGAGAGAGAGAGAGAGAGAGAGAGACCAAAGTATTGAAAATCACCCCCACCCCTCCCCCAAATATTTTCAATACTTTTTTTTGCAAATACGAAAAAAAAAAAAACTGGAGCACTTCTACGTCGGTTTTTTTTAATTTTTAACGCGACATAAAATATGAATGGCTTGATGGATTTTGCCCAAATTCAATCCGAAGCACCATTCGATAATAGTGCAACTTCGTGCCAAATTTTAGTCCGATATCTGGAAAATTGCGCCAGCTAGATTGCGCACACCGTTTTTTTTTTACACCTTTGAAAATTTCTCAAAACGCTTTTGTTTTGATGCATGGGATTTTTTCAAACTCAGTAATAACAAGTATCTCCCCAGTACTCGTAAAACATTATACCGAATTTGAGCTCGTTATCTCCAAAATTGTGGGAGCTGGAGACCGAAAATAAATTTAAAAATTTTTTTTTTATTCAATTTTTTTTTTATTTTAATTCAAACAAAAGAACACCATGGAATTTTGTAAAAATTTAATCGTGCAATGCGCCGTGAACCATGTATACATGTGTGACAAGTTTCAGCTTGATATCTCAAACATACACAAACACACACACACATACAAACATCCGGACATTTTTTCTGAATGTGATTCTTAGATGTTCAGAGACATTCCGATCACGTTTTAATGAACATATCTCGAGAAAAATTTTTTTTACGATAACAAAGCTTCCTCTATGAGGAAGCAAAAGAATTCCAAAATTTTGGCAACAACGGAAAACGAATTAATGGGAAAACATTATTGGTAAAAAATTTGAGAATTCATTTTTCAACTGAAATTTTTCAATGACAAAATGTTGCTGGAAAGAAAAAAAAATTGGCCTGAATAACGCGATTAAAAAAATAAATTAAATCTCGAGCGAGAAAAAAGTTTGGCAAAATATATTTAAACAAAATAATAATTTAAAAAAAAAACCCTTTCAAACGACCGAGCAGACACACACACACACATTTACCCGTTCATAATAGTCACATTGCGGCATGTAAATTAATTTCGTGAATCACGATCGCACGAGTATAATGTGATTCATTCGCTCGTCACACAAGCGGACGATCGATGGACCACGCTTCGTCTGAGATTAGTCTTGAATGGACGATGGGAGTCGGCCCGAGACGAAATCTTCAACCTCGAGTTTCAATTTGTTTCACCCTTTGCGAATCCAAATTGGCCGACAAAGTGAGGTCGAAATATTTTCCGTCACCTCTTCGTTTCAATCTTCCGAGTTACGATCAATTTTTTTTTTCTTCTTCTTTAGTTTTTTATTCATTTACGAAAAATTGTGAATAAAAATGTTGTTCATATTTTTATTGTATAAAATCGATAAATACCTTGGCAATAATTACCACGAAGGACACATCCATATCGATAATTCAATTCTTCGAAATTTTACAGTTATATCATTTTTCGACATAATTATCAATTACGTCTAAAATGTTTTCATTATTATTATTATTATTATTATTATTATTATTATTATTATTATTATTATTATTATTATTATTATTATTATTATTATTATTATTATTATTATTATTATTATTATTATTATTATTAAACCTTTACATTATCATTGTCATCGTTATGATTTATTCTAGTATTTCGTGCCTCTTTCACGTTGTGGTCCACGCGAAAATTTTTTTTTTTTAAATTATGGAATAAAAAATAAAGCAATTGAAAAGAATAACTCATAATTCATTACATAGCACTTACGTCTTGTACACAATTATAACGTTCACATTATTATATTTTTCTTCATCAATCCTATTCATTATCTTAATGCATATAATTTTTTTTTCTTCATATATCCATTTGTCTATTTATTTTCTTTTCCTCGTAAAATAATATATTCAAACGATATATATTCACATATATATCATGTTGCGTCTGTTATCTGTGTATATGTATATTTATTAATAGATATACATGTGTATTATTTTTCCCATGGACTAGCGTTATAGAAATATAGAATCATAATCGTAACGCAATATAATTTTTACGTATGTATATATGTATCTGCTCTCTTTTTTCCTCTCTTTCCCTCTCTTTCGCTCCGGGCTGAATAGTCAAGACATACGATTAATTCATCGATGATTTATTTTATTTTTTTATTTACAGACAAAAATCATGAAAAAATTCATAAATACACGTAAATTTTTTTTTTTTTTTTTTTTTAATTAAAAGCAATTCTTATTGTACCTATGAATTACATCAACGGTTTATAACTTACAATTACACCTCTATCACGAACGATGACTTACTTTTGAAATTCGACTATTTTTTTTACAATATTCAATTATTTAATATGCGAATTTTTATTATTATTATTATTATTATTAATTTTTATTATTAATCTTTTCATGCCATGTGTGTGTTTACTTGTACAGATATCGACGAATTATTTTGTTGTCTCATGGCGAATATTAATCGCGATTGTTAACAAATTGAGCGACCCTCTATATTTCATTTCTCACGAAGCCACTGCGTGTCCTTTATCTCGGTCGCCGATGGCGATGGCCGAAGAGAGAGAAAGAGAGATAGAGAAGGGGGAGCTGCAATTGGCGGTGTCACAATTATCTTCAACAACTGTGCAACTCTTTTTTTTCGGATTAATTCCTTTAATCAACTCGTGCCACATCTCTCGCTCATCGTTTTATTGGAAAAAAAAAAAACATTCTTATACGCGTAGAACGACTTTGATTTTTATTTAATTTGAAATATATAATCACCCGGATATGATTATCACTTTGTGAGTTGACGGCGTGACTGTATTAACATTTCTCTTCTTTCTTGTTTTTTTTTTTTGTGTGTGTGTGTGTGTGTGTGTGTTATGCACATACACAGACATATATATACATATATATATATATATTTATTTATTCATTTTTGTATTTATAATTAGATGTAATTTCATTTAATTTTTAATCAAATTATATTTATTTTATAATTATTATTATTGAGTATCGCAAAACTGTATTTTACAAATTCTTCGATATTTTTAATGTCTCCTCGACGTTGGAACATTCGTTGTAGTCGTTTATTTTATTTTAATATTATTTAATTGTCATTTTTTTTTTTTTTGCAATTTTCTTGATTTTTATTTTTTCATAAAATATGACAAAATCATGGATTATCGATAACCGTCGAAATAAACAAACGATTTTTCGAAACAATTTGTTGTGTAACACAAAAAAAAAAAACAAATAAACAATAAAACTAAATCCCCGAAAAAATCGCTGGCTCTCGGAGTAATATATTAATTTATACTCCGTTATAAATTATAAAATATATTAATTACGTAATTGACTATATCGAACAATCGTCGCAATGGACAATTTTTATTTGTCTTATCGGAAATATTCTCCAAAGACAAATTATTGGATTTTCATTATTTTAGAATAAGAATGATATTACGATTGATCGTATTATTAATTTTTTATTTCAAAATTAACGAGATAACGATCCTCGAAGAGGAAGAACACCAAAAAAAAAAATAAGACGAAGAAGAAGAAGAGGCAGAGGAAGAAAATCAATCTGTGAGTGTAATTATTTGGGCCACCGATCGATTGTTAATATTATTAATGTAATTTTGTCGTCGAATCGACAGATTCGGAATGAAAACAGTTGTAGTTGGAGAAACACGTTTATTAATATATATATATATATATATATATATAATATTAATATATATATCTTGTCAGCGTCAGGTTTTATTATTATTGTTATTATTATCATAAGTATAACTATATTACTATTATATTTATTTCATTACGCCCAATCCTTACAAATTATATTTTTATAATGCATATATGTATATTAAATGTATATATATATATATATATATATATATATATATAAGAACGATTAATACACTTAATAGTCTGTACATTGAGCGCTTTCCGCCAGAGTCGCATAAACGAGGGGACTTTCGGCATAATTTTTTTTTTTTTCATTTCCTTTTCAATATTCATTTTTTTATTTTTTTATTTTTATTTTTTTTTATTTTTATAATTTTTCATAGATACAAATTTGTCAACTATTTACAGGCCCTGACCCCCTGTGGACCACACGAAACTTCCTTGTCGCGTCGTTATCTACCCGTCCATGATTAAGCTCCGACAAAACGTTCGAGTGTCACTCTTGGCAACGACTTTCCCAACTCTTTCGATAAATCAATTTTCCTTTTTTTTTTTTTACAATTATTCACGCTCACTAGCTTGAATAATGGGAACGAAAAAAAAAAACAAAAAAAAAAGAACAAGAATATTTTACATTTCGTTGGGAAAATGGTGAAAAAAATGCGGAATTCAATGTTAATTACAAGAATTATTCACGAGTATTTATCTTCGATAATGACAAATTACTTTTGGTCTTATCGTGCTGTATTAACATTCACTCGGCTTTGTTTGCAAATACATACATACACATATATATATATATATAAATAAACGAATATATTTTATTTATTGCAATAAATATAATTTCACATTATTATTTTCTCTTCATTTCCATTAAAAAAAAAAAAATCTTTAACCAACAATTAATTCGCACAATAATCGAACACCACAAAAAAAAAAAACCCATAAGACAATTTACATTCATTTCCAACACATGGGCGGTGACTGAGAGATTCCACGTCCGGGCCCCGATGACTCATTCGACGAACGTAACATTCGACGCGAACCGTGTCCGACGATGCAGCCACGATGATGCACTCACTCTCTCTCTCTCTCTCTCTCTCTCTCTCTCTTCACGTCCAAGTCATCCTCTCCGATTGATCGACCGAAAAAAAACCGCATGCAAACATGATTTTTTCAGCAAGAAAAAAATAATAATAATTAGAAAAAAAATAATAAATATTTATAATTAAAAAAAAAATAATGAAAAAAAAAAAAATAAATAAAAAAATTCCATTTTTTCCATTCCTCTCTAAAAAATAGCTCTGTACTCGATTTTTTTTTTAATTAAAAAAAAAAATTCTTAGATTTTTTTTTAAATCGACTATAGTCGATTCTTTTAGAGAGGAATGAAGAAAATGTAAGAAAAAAACGTTTCGGTCGAATGTCCTGAATCTGTGCTGGAGCAGTCGTGTCAGTGAAAACGTATTTTGATAACTGTCGTTGAGCGATCGGTGGAGTCTCTGGATGGACGAGAGCAGCGACAGAAGATTCCCCGATGGACCAAATCTTCCGCACAGAAAATTCTATTGGACACCAAGTCCTGAAGGAATGTCGTGGTTGCCTTGTTTTTTTTTTTTTTTTTTTTTTGCTTGCGTCAAGATGTCAGACCGAAGAATCGGACATTCTCCAATTCAATGAAAATTCATTTCAAACTTTACTTTTCGAATTAAATAGATTTTGTTTGAAAAAAAAAAAAAAAAAAAAAACTTTTCAAAAGTTGTGAAAATAAAACGATCGATTTGATTGATCGATTGAGCTTAATGGATAATGGATTTCACTGAATTTATCATACATTTATTTTCAATTCATTGTAAAATAAAATAATAATAATTTTCATTCAGTATTCATTTATTCATGATAATTGATCATTGGTTATTTTGTTATCGAAAAGTATTTGAAATATATTTTTATTTGATGGATTTCTAGCCTATCCCTGTGTCATAGCAACGTATAATAATATTCATATGCAACTGTATTTTAAACGTGAATCATAAAAAATTATTATTATTATTATTATTATTATTATTATTATTATTATCATTATTAAACACAGCATTCGCGTGGGATCAGAATTACGAAGCGACGATAAAAAAATAAATAAATAAACAAACACCAAAAAAATTACATACAATAATAATTATGATGATAATAAATAAATATTAGAAAAAAGTAGAAATCACATTCACACGCACGAATAAAAAAAAGTCTTCGACGCTTAATAATAATAATAATAATAATAATAACAACAGTACTAATAATAGTGTGAAACTACAATAAATATCTCAAATTTCGTGAGAAAAAAAAATCAAAATAATCGCCATCCATCATCTTCTTCGAGAGCTCAAAACTAATTCGCAAAACTCATCTTTGCAACCTAAACTTTCTTCATAAACATAAACATACATATATATGTATATACATTAATACGTATATATGTATATTAAACGAGAATCAAATTACATGAAAAAATTCCCCGACACGCAAAATCTGGCTCGTCCGTCGTCCGCTCGTTTCTTCATCTTCGGATAATCGTCCTTCCTCTCCCCGCCGGTCCATCATCCGCGATCTGCTCTCTCCGTTGATGAGAAAAGATAAATTTTTCATTCGGGTGGTTGAGAAAAAAAAATAAAACGAAAAAAAAAAAAAATTTTCAAATAAAATAAAAAAAATTGCCAAGTCGGTAGGAACAATTACATTCAAGTGTTTTACTATATCTTACAAACACTATCGTAGTCACGTAGCACGTTCGCAATCGCGAAAAGAAAATAAAAATAATAATATATATATATATATATATGTGTGTGTGTGTGTGTGTGTGTATATATATATATATATAAATAAACAAATAGGTCCTCGACTATTTTTTTTTCTAGTTTTTCTTTTTTCAACTCGCGCCGTCGAGTCATTTCTCAATCACTCGTGCTCATTTCTTCTTCTCCTCTCTTTTCACTACCCCCCCCCCCCCCACCGCCCTCGCCAATATCTCTCCCACGATCTATCATAAACGCATTTCAAATATTACAATATTTCATGTTCTCATCTCATTTATATCAATAATAATAATAATAATAATGATAATTAATAATAATAATAATAATAATAATAATAATAATAATAATAATAATAATAAGAATAAGAATAATAATAATAATAATAATTAATAATCATCAATAAATTTATAATAGGCAGGTAAATTAATAATAATTATTATTATCGTAATAATAGTGTAATATGTACACAGCGGTTGCATATTTTCTTTTTGTTTTTTTTTTTTTGTTGTTTTTCTCTTTTTATATCATCAAAACGAGACGCGTGAAAAAAAAGAAAAAAAAACACTGCTTTTCACGATATTTCGCCATTGTCTGTTTCTCACTCTCTCTCTTTCGCTCTCTCTCTCTCTCTCTCTCTCTCTCTCTCTCTCTCTCTCTCTCTCTCTCTCTCTCTTCTGTTTTTTTGTCGTCTTGTATCTTTATTACGCGTTATTACTAACATTCTTCATCGTCGTATTCTCTCATCGATTCACTGCTCACCTGTCTCCGTCTCTGTCTCTTTTTTTTTACATTACGTACCACACGAGAGCTTGCCTGTTTTTTTCATCGGTTCATTCGCCTCCCCTAACCCCCAACCCCCGCCCCCCCACCCACACGCACGGATGAGAGAGACACACACACACATATACACACTCCACAGCGGTATTTTTTGATTGGTCTGTACACATGGGGAGAGCCCCCACCCCCGTCCACGATTTTTTTTTTTTTTTTTTTTCAAATCATTAAATCCATTCACTTTCTCACATTATGTTCCAAATAATTTATCCATTACACGCGAAGAGAAGGGTTTGATCGATGCGCCGATATTCACAGCAACTCCCCCCCCCTCCTCCACCCCGCCGTTCAAGCGAGAGAAGACAGATCTTACGAGAGCCACCCCCACCGAGAAATTTCATTCTCCATCGAACCCGGTCAGCTTAATTTTTTTCTTTTTTATATTTCCTTTTTTATTTTCTCTAATTTTTTTCACATGCCCTTCTTCATTTTTTACGTTAATTTGTATTCCATGCCCCATTTTCGATTTTTTTCCATCCCTCTTTTTGTTTTTTTTTCGATTTTTTTCAATCCACCCCTGTTTTTTCAATTTTTTCTCATTTTTTTCCATGCTCCTTTTTTATCTTTTCCGATTTTTTTCTCTCCACTTTCCAATGATTTGTTTATTATTATTATTATTTTTTTTTGTATTACTTTTTTTATTTCATATTTCTATTGTTTTTTTTTCTTTTCAAAATGTTGTCTCGTCTCATTGTTCTTCAGTGTTTCTCCCGCTTTACGGGGAATCCGTCGTTTCGCCCGTTATTGTTTGTCGTTAACGGGGATCGTCATGAACGTTTCATTCGTTCTTATTATTTCTTTTTTTTTCTTCTTTTTTTCAAATTTATTTATTTATTTATATTCATTTATTCGTTTTGTTCTTCATCATCATTATCCTTCTCCTCCTCCTCCTCCATCAATTTATCTTCATTTAAATCTATTTATTTTGCAAATTTAATTATTCATCGTTAATATTAATTTTTTTTTTTTTTTTTTCAATTTTTTTTTTTTCACGGCGATTATATCGTTATAACGTTTACCAATCTCCACGTAGACAATCGCGTAGTTCGAGAGATCGGGAGGGGGTCTAATCACGCGTGTGAATCTCGGCGCATCGGGGAAAAAAACTAAGAACAAAAAAAAAACAATAATTATTTGTTTTTTTTTTTCTAATATTAATTAACGATAATTATACACAACACATTTGTACGATTCGCTCGGTCCACAGCGCAGCGGCCCCGAGGAACTTGGATGATTTTTCGCGGGGGTGAGGGGGGGGGGGGCAGCGAAGAGGCTGATGGCCGTCACGACACGTGTGACAAGATATTCAAGTCTTTATCGATATCTCCGCACAGCAGTCTCCGAGTCTCGTGGACTCTTAAAGGGGTCCGGTGGGGGGAAGGGGTTGTTTTTTACCCGAGAGGGTCGTCGGGGGTTGCACAGCGCCTGCACGATCGTGCCACGAGAGAGCCCATTCGTCTCGCGACATTTATCGAAATTTTTCGTGTTTTTTTTTCTTTTCTTTTTTTTTTTCATTCTTCTCTTTTCGCGTCTCCGTCAATAATTCGTCGATCGATGGATCGATCACATATACACACAGACGCACGCACACACACACACACACACGGCCTCGACAAAGAACGCGACTCGGAGACGACGTCATTTTTATCATTCCTTTTTTTACGCAGCACTCCATCCCTCGAAAAAAAAGTTTGACGAAAAAAAAAAAAAAACGCGAGAAATCGCGATTTTATCACCGCGACACGCGCAGTCACGCGCGTGCGCAGTGCGTGCAGGAGGGTCAGGGAGGCATTTGATGATTATTCTTCTTCTTCTTTTTTTTTTTTTTCATTTTTTTCATTTTTTTTCCGTTTCGCTTCAATCGTTCGTCATTCGTAATAATACAATGTAATTTAATTATCGTACAAATCTACAACGTGGGTTCGGCAACGTGACATTATAATGAGGATCCGCGAGAGAAAATTTTTGTTTGTTAGGAACGTAGACGAATCGATTCGGGATTATTTTGCGTGTCTCACGCACAATCGTCCGCGTCTCGCGGTCCATTTATTCATTATTTTTATTTTATTTTTATTTCATTTTTTTTGTTTTTTTTTTTTTTCATTTATCTCTCCTTGCCTCGATAATTTATTTATTTCTCTCTCTCTCTCTCACACTCTCTCACTCAATTCATCTCGAATTTATCGTCGTCATTAGTCCTCGATCAATCGTGTATCAATCCGATCGTTCGCGCAACAAACAACGCGAATCTTTATCATCATCATCATAATCATCATCGTCGTCGTCGTCGTGGTCACGACGGAAAACGATTTATCGTGGAATCAGTCGAAGTCAAACGGTCGCACGGCCGGACCGTATTAGCCGTTAACAGTCACTACAATCCCTCGACGAATTTCGAGAGTTGATCCTGGGGCGTCATTGGCGTAACGTCGTTCGTGTCGTTGCCGCTCGTGGGGGGCGGCGCGGGTGACGGATGATGTGGCATCGTTGCCGGATGACCGCTCGGCGCTACCGTGCCCGATGTCAATTGCGACAACATCATTTCCGACGGACCACCGAGTTCGTGAGCCGGCGAATGCGTCGGCGTACCGTGCGACGGATGATGATGTGGCGATGGCACGGGACCCGAACGCGGAGACGGTACCGGTTGATTTCTCGGCGATGGCACCGCTCGAGGCGACGGATTTGGCTGTGGCGAACGTATCGGCGGTGGCGAACGCACCGATTGCATTATTTGTTGCTGCACGGAAATTCCGGGTGGTCCCATTACACCCTGGGGCGATGGTACCGGCGGTGGGGTTGGCTTCAAACCCGGTTGACCGTAACCTTGCTCGTTGAAACCGCTGTAACCTGCGAGTACCAATGGAAAAATAAATAAATTATTATTATTATTATTATTATTATTATTATTATTATTATTATTATTATTATTATTATTATTATTATTATTATTATTATTATTATTATTTAATTCAAGTCATCAATTTGGATGTGTATTTTATCATCCCGTCGATTATAGAATTTTAGAATTTTAGAATTTTAGAATTTTAGAATTTTAGAATTTTAGAATTTTAGAATTTTAGAATTTTAGAATTTTAGAATTTTAGAATTTTAGAATTTTAGAATTTTAGAATTTTAGAATTTTAGAATTTTAGAATTTTAGAATTTTAGAATTTTAGAATTTTAGAATTTTAGAATTTTAGAATTTTAGAATTTTAGAATTTTAGAATTTTAGAATTTTAGAATTTTAGAATTTTAGAATTTTAGAATTTTAGAATTTTAGAATTTTAGAATTTTAGAATTTTAGAATTTTAGAATTTTAGAATTTTAGAATTTTAGAATTTTAGAATTTTAGAATTTTAGAATTTTAGAATTTTAGAATTTTAGAATTTTAGAATTTTAGAATTTTAGAATTTTAGAATTTTAGAATTTTAGAATTTTAGAATTTTAGAATTTTAGAATTTTAGAATTTTAGAATTTTAGAATTTTAGAATTTTAGAATTTTAGAATTTTAGAATTTTAGAATTTTAGAATTTTAGAATTTTAGAATTTTAGAATTTTAGAATTAAAGATTCTAGAATTTTACATTCTCGAATGAAAGATTCTAGAATGTAAAATGCTAGAATGTAATATTCTAGAATACAAAAATTCTACAATGTAATATTCTAGAATACAAAAATTCTACAATATACGATTCTAGAATACAAAGATTCTAGAACGTCAAATTCTCGAATGAAAAATTGTACAACGTAAAATTCTCGAATGAAAAATTTCAGAAGGAAAAATTCTAGAATCTAAAATACCAAAATGTAAGATATCTTATTTCGACGAGCGGATTGATAATTGAAGAAATGTTAAATCGTCAATTTGGATGCATCAAATAACCACATCGAAATAATGAACTAAAAAAATGGATAAAATTTTTTCAAAAACCAGATTGTCAGACGAGATGAAAAGGGCGACTTACCGTGCAACGACGGCCTGATTGGTCGTTGCTGTCCGTAAGGCGGCGCTGGGGGTTGCGTGAAAGGTTGTTGCTGCTGCTGATGTTGTTGTTGCTGCTGCTGTTGTTGTTGCTGCTGCTGTCTCTGCATGACGATCATCTGCTGTTTGTACCACTGTTGCTGCTGCACACCCGGACCCTGACCCGGTTGCTGCTGCTGCTGCTGCTGCTGAGCCTGTTGTTGCTGATGCTGTTGCGTTTGCGTCAACATCGCTTGCATCTGCATTCGACCCTGTTGCTGTTGCTGCTGCTGCTGCTGATGCTGTTGTTGCTGCTGCTGCGACATCATGTGCTGCAACGCGGGTTGCTGTTGCTGCTGTTGCTGCTGTTGGCACTGCTGTTGCTGCGGCTGATTCGGACCCAAAGGTCCGGCACCTCCCGCGTGCTGCCCCGTTGCTTGCTGCAACGAATTAAAAAAAAAAAACAAAAATGTTCCATCGTTGTAATACGTTCAACGACAACATCAGACAACAAAAAATATAATCCAATAACTTTATTCGCCACAAAATCCTTTCGAAACGAAATTATTATTATTTTAATTTTCCATTTAGTTATGGAGAATGGTTAATGAAAAAAATTTTGATAACAATGATTTGTGACCCATGAATAATAATAAAATAGAAAATAATAGTGTCAACGAAATTCATCTTAAATTAAATGGAATATTTTGTAACCGATAAGAATATAAATAAATATTTTCAAGTATAATGATTATCAAAGCTTAATAATAAATGAAAAAAATAATGCAATAAGTCAATAAAATCGTTATGATTTCAATTTTCTATTCGGTAATGCACAATAATTGCTAAATATTTTGAATCACAACAATCTTCGAAGCCAAATCAATGAACGAAAAAAAAAAAAAAAATACCGCTTCAACATTCAAATTTTCAGCTTTCGAATTATTTACAAATAATTTCTTTTCTCTCTCGTATCACGATTGTAATAATATATTTATAAAAAAATTTCTTTTTCAAACTCACCTGTCGCTGTTTTATAAACGCAGCCATGAGTTGTGGATTGCTCTTGAGAATTTGTAATATTTGGCTCTGTTGTTCGGGTGTGCTGGGATTTCTCAGGGTCTGCATGAGTTGTTGCAACGCGTGTTTCTGCACCGAACCCCCTTGAATCTGGGGTCCAACCTGAACTACTCCACCCGGTCCGCCTATGACACCCGGTTGTCTCGGCATCTGTGCGCCCAATCCCATTCCCGGTTGGCCCTGGTGCTGTTGTTGCTGTTGCTGTTGTTGCATCAGTTGCTGAGGCGTTTGCTGTCGCAATCCGGTGTTTTGTTGCATCACGGCGTTTGGCTGGTACCTGAATTTCATCAATTTGGAAGATTTTTTTTTTTAAATTTCATTTCATTTGCACTATGTTCCCGGCGATTTGAAAAAATCATTCACGATTTTAGAAATTGGATTCATCGAAATTCGTGCATTTGTGGGGATGCTGGTAATTTACAGTGAGTTAGAATTTTACATTCTAGAATGAAAAATTCTAGAATATAAAATTCTAGGATGTAAAATTCTACAATATAAAATTGTAGAATATAAAATTCTAGAATGTAAAATTCAAGAATCAAAAATTGTAGAATGTAAAATTCTAGAATGTAAAATTTTAGAATGTAAAATTCAAGAATCAAAAATTGTAGAATGTAAAATTCTGAAAAAAATTCTAAAAAAACTTTTTAAATCATAATTCTCACAAAGAATCATCGAAACAAATGTATTTTATCTTGAAAAATTCTCCGGCATTTAATCTTAAGCATTACGTTCCCGGCGATTTGGAAACTAATTTGCGATTTCAGAAATTTAATCAATCGAAATTTATGGATTTGTGGGGGATGCTGGTAATTCACAGTGAGTCATGGGCTTCTTTGGGAAATAAATCGATAGATCTGGTGGCTCTGGATAATAACGATGAAGAGTTCTCGTGACCTGGGACCTTCTAAATGATACATAAATAATTATTCCCATCGGAATATTTATTTCCCGGTTGTGAATAATCATTGATAAATAATTAGGGACAGTAGCGACGAAAACTCTTTAACACGTGGTGCAGGAGGACCAGATCATTCGATTGATCCGTTACGAAGCCCACAACTCTCTCTGAAACATCATCATCCCTCTCATAAATGGATTACGATTTAATAAATAATTATTTATAATTATTAAGGGGAGGAACGAAGAAAAAAAACTGATGCAGGAGGACCAGATCCTTCGATTTTACCCATTACGGAGCCCACAACTCTCTCTGAAACATCATCATCCCTCCCATACATGGATTTCGATTCTAATAAATAATTATTTATAATTATTTAGGGGAGGAACGAATAAAAAAAACTGATGCAGGAGGACCAGATCCTTCGATTTTACCCCTTACAAAGCCCACAACTCCCTCTGAAACATCATCATCCCTCTCATAAATGGATTACGATTTAATAAATAATTATTTATAATTATTAAGGGTGGAACGAAAAAAAAAAAAAAAAATGATGCAAGAGGACCAGATCCTTCGATTTTAATCATTACGCAGCCCACAACTCCCTCTGAAACTTCATCATCCCTCTCATAAATGGATTTCCATTCAATAAATAATTATTTATAATTATTTAGGGGAGGAACAAAATAAAAAAAATAAAATAAAAAAAATAAAATAAAAAAAACACAAATTCTCACCTCGGTGTCCATTGGTCCATGGAAATGAGGTGCGTCCCACTGGGATTTGGCATTTGTACGGGCATCGGTCTCTGCATCTGTGGCGGTGGCATAACACCTCCGCCCTGTCCACCGACACCGACACCCACACCAACGGGAACACCGACACCACCGCCGGGGGTGACTTTGCCGTAACCACCGTGGGGCGCCTGTTGTCTCGCCGCTTCTTCCTGCACCTGTTTCACAACCTGAAGAACGTGAGCGGGCGGCGGTTGGGTTCCGGGCTTCGGACCCAATCCCGGCTGATGGGGCGACGGTAGATTCGTCGGACTCACACCCGGTTTCATCGACACCCCCGCGGCCATTATCGCGTTCGCCGCCGGTTGACCACCCGTCATTGGCCTCGTGTTCATAACCGCCATTCTTCTCCTGTTTTACGAATATTCAAAAAAAAAAACCGACAATATTGAGATTACTTTTTTATTTATTTTTATATAATTTATTTTATTTCAACATTTTATTATTTTTTTTTTTTTTGTTGCAGAATTTATATTTCAAGTCTGTCATAGTATTTTTCCATTCAAAAACCGCCAATATTTAGATTACGTTTTTTTATAATTCATTTGTTTTTTTTTTTGCAGTATTTTTGTTTCAAGTCTGTGATGGTAATTTTAACTTTTGAACTGCACGATAACGTTCGTAAGGTAGTGAAAGTGTATTCCTGAATTTTTTCAGATAAAAAAAAAGTCGGGCGAAAGGTCATTTTCATATTTTTATGTCTTATCGAAAAAATCTTTCGAAACTGATGTAAATGTTTTTTTTTGTTTTTTTTTGTTTTCTTTTCTTTTGTTTTTTTTTTTTTAATAAAGAAAAATGTAAACCGACCTGAGCAATTGAGCCTGTTGTAATCGTTGCTGCAGCTGTTGCTGTTTCATTTTGTGTTTTATGTTCGAACAGAATGGCACAAGACACTTGGTTTCCTGACAGTGTTTCGCGTGATAGCAACACAGAGCTATAAGCTGTTTGCAGATCGGACAAACACCGTTTGTCTTTCTCTTGCACACCTTCGTGTGGGTCACGACCCTCTTCATCTTTTGACAACTCGGCAATCGGCAATTCGCGTCGCGACATTGACAAGCGTGAACCAACGATTGTATGCATCTCTGTATCGACAACTTTCTCGCCTCCTGCGCGGGTCAAAAATGTTTTTTCATTAAACATTTGTTTTTTTTTCTTTTGTACGAAAATTTTTTTTTTTAAAAAAGACAAAAAATCATGATTTTGCGTGTTCAATTTTTTTTTACATTCGCAATTCGTTGGACAAGAAATTTTTCAACGACTTGTGGATTATTATTATTATTATTATCATTTTTATTTATTTTTTTGCAATAAAATTTTCCAACGATTTGTGGATTATCATTGTCATTATTATTATTATGATTTTTACCTGAGGATTCGCTTGTTTCGCATCTGCCGGCGACGAACCGTCGTCCAAATCCAAACCGAGCTTCTCCATCTTGTGTGGATGACCGTCTTTTTCTTTACAACTAATACAGAGATCAAAGTCCTGCAAAAGAAAAAAAACCCGAATTATAGTAAGCGATTTTTTTTCATTTTTTCTTTTCTTTTTTTCTTCGACCATTCAACGACAAACGATAGTCGTCGAAAAAATGTTATTATTTCGTTATAAAGTTCTTACATCGCAAACAGTGCAGTGATATCGCGTTTCCACGTGACTCTTGCAATTGTTACACGTATAAACAAATTTGTCCTGTCCCTGATTGTGCAACTCGTACAGCATAGACTGCGAACTGAATTTCGCCCGTCTGAGGGACGAAAATTCGTAATGTCGTTCACGGGCCATCGTGAGAAAAGCGTCGCGACCGTCCATCAAGTCGCAGTTCAGTACCGGATCGGGATCTTGTATGGGCTGAAAGAAAAAAAATTATCAACGCGCGATAAGATTTGGAAAAAAAAAAAAATAATGTCAAAAGTTGAATAAAAAAAAAATAATAATAATAATAAAAATTAAGGTAGTACCCTCGATGAGAGAGTTCCTCGTCAGATTTTTCATAAAACTTGGCATACTTTATAGGTGATTGATAAGAAAAAGGTTGAGTTAAATTTTTCATGGCTTTCCGGAGCGCGAGAAAAAATATATCAACACGTTTTATTTTCACACGTTTAACATGGAGCCTTATGGAGAATCACGTTCAATTCGATATAATACAAAAAGTCCTCGTCAGATTTCAATGAAAACACTTGAGCTGCAAGTTGAATATTCGGACAACATTTTGGGCACTTGACAGTAGAGATCGGGAGACTGTGATGATAATAATGAGCAAATAAACATCGTGAAAATACAGTTTATATGAGGAGTTGGTGGTGATCCAGTAGACATGGCAACGTTGCGCGTTTGTTTCCCATCTTCTCTCGCTCTCTCTCTCTCTCACTAATCGACATCATAACACGCGACGTTGCCACATCAAAGTACTACGTACCTCAATCAGGAGATAGTATATATCTTAGGCTTACTTCGACTCTTACAGTATCTAGGATACTACCTCAAATAAAATAAAAAAATCGAAATGATGAAAAAAATATATATGAAAATTCGAAAAAAAACTCACTCCTAAGCTGGCAGCACTTTGAGCGCTGTGCAACCTAATCACGAAAAACACTTCCTTGTGCTTCTCCATCGTTTCGAAGATCTTGGACGATAAATCACTTCCGTGCTGTGGGGTGTTGGACTTTTTACTATTTTTACGTTGATTCGCTTTAGATTTGTTCGATTTTTTCGCTTTTTTCTGGCCTTTTTTCTTGCCGTCCGGGCCCATTTCCGAGTCGTCGGTCAACGAGAAGATCTGGATAAATTTTTCGTCGATAAGTCGATTGTATCAATTTAAATTTTTTTATGAGTCATATAAATTTATTTGGATTTATTTAGTTTGGTCGATTGATTGATTGATTGATTGATTCAGTGCTTACAGCATTGGCAGCAGCTGCCGCAGCCTCCGCGGCTTCGGCCTGCTTCCGCTTCTCCTCCTCCTCCTGATCGAGCTCCTTTATGCTCTCCTCGAGTACGTTCGGCCAAAAATCACCCTCGAAGTAAGGCAAATCTGCGGCGGAAACGAGTTTGTCCTCCATCGCTTGTTTCAAAATGTCCTGCGAAGTTAAAATATTTTTTTTTTTTCGTTGAAAAGACAAAACAAAAATATAAATATGAAAAAAAAAAAAAAAAAAAAAAAAAAAAATCATGGTTAACGAAAATGTCGCCGAATCATCCTATGTCCAAGTTCGTTTCGTCAACAGGAACATTAGCTTTGTTCGAGCATCGATCTAAGTCCCGTTAGACACCCGGATGTAAGAAAATTCACAAACGGGAAACACAGAGACTAGAATTGTTTCGTTTCCAAAGTCTCCAATGGAAAATAAAATTTATTCTCATCAATTTATAATAATACATTTTTTATTCATAATCATTAATTTATTTATTATTCTACTTTAGCATTCTCTTCGTTTTTTTTTTTTATACTGTCAGCTAGTTGAAAATTTTCTTCACCCAACACACAAATTAGAAAAAAAAAAAAAAACAAATTTAGGAAAATGGAAATCACAAGAAATAGCAATGAATAAACGTGAAAGTATGTAAGAAGCTTATCAGTTTCCTCATCCTTCCAATTCTTTTTGAGTCAGCCTCTCAAAACTTTTGCTTTCCCAATTCACACATTGAGAAAAAAAAATAAAAATAGAAAAAAGAAAATAAAATAAAATAAAATAAAAAATGTCAATAAGCAAGCGTCAAAAGCATGGAACGAAATAATAAAAGAGAAAACTCATTAATTCACTTATTCTCCAAGCATTCTTCCCAGTTTATTTATTTATTTATTTATTTATTTATTTATTTATTTATTCATTCATTTATTTATTTAAATTCTCAGTCACTCGAAACATAAGTTTTCCCAACGCAAAGACTAAATTAAAAAAGAAAAATAAAGGCAATAAATATCAATAAACAATCGTAAAACTATGGAACCTCAAAAAAAAAAAACCAATAAAACAATAAAACAAAAAATTGCAATAAGCAAACGTCAAAAGCATGGAACAAATAATAAAAAAAAGAAAACTCATCAATTCATTTATTCTCCCAGCATTCTTCCCATTTATTTATTTATTTATTTATTTATTTATTTATTTATTTATTCATTTAATCATTTAAATTCTCAGTCACTCGAAACACTAATTTTTCCAACGCAAAGACTAAACTAAAGCAATACAAACAAACGTAAAACTATCGAACCTCGTAAAAAAAAAAATTAAAAATTAAAAAAACGCGAATATTAAAAAAAAAAAAAAAAATAGTCCTTACCTTATAATCGAGTACTATCCTCTCGACCATACCCTTGTCGAGCATCTTTTTGTACCACTCCTGCAGTCTCTTGGGTTTTGGAATTTTTTGTTCCGTCGGATGACAATGAAATATATAATCGTCGCCCTCCGAAGGCGGACACGCCCATATGTGAGCCATCGCGTATCCCAATTGTTTCGCGTAATCCAAATAACCGAGAAGTATCTCGTGATAAACGGCCGTGCGAAATTGTCGCGGACGGAAGAAATGCACGGAATCTAGATAAGCTATGTAAACCCGCCTCGTGTTGGGTGCCGCGCATTCGCTTCCGTATTCCTGTACGTGCATACCGAAGAAACAAACGTCCGTGCCGTCGACTTCCTCGAAAGCGAACAACGCTTTCGCCCGATACGGAAATTCTTTTTGCATCTCACCGTTATCGACGAAACGGCTTTTCATTCCCGGTTTAACTTCGACAATTTTGTCACTCGAAGCAACTACTCTTATCGCAACCTCACCGGCTCCGGCTTCTTTCTTTTTCAAAAAATTGTTAACACGAGTTTCGATGTAAGTTCCGAGTTTCGTAACTGGCAATCTTTTTGCGTTGAATTTGTTGTCCTTACGACTTTGGCCCTTTTTCTTCAGGCAATTATCACAGGTGAATCTGTCGGATGATTAACATATTAACATATATTAATATTTTTTTTATTATTAACGTTGATAAATTATTTTATCAACGATGTGTTTTTTTCGTGAACAAATTTAAAAACTATCAGCCAGAAAGTATCGGAAAGATGAGACGAAAATCAAGCCAAAAATTTAGACAAAAACGGAAAAAAAAAAAAAATCGTTGCGAAAAATTATTTTACATTTAGTTTGAAAATTGATATTCCATAAAATCCGTTAACCTTTTTTTTTTTTTTTTTTTTTTCATTCTCTTTGGACGGATCGACAGCTAACTCGATAAAAATGTTATTTCTGGAAAATATTTAATTGTTTTTTTTTTTTAACAATTTTTTTTTTCAGCTCTGTCAAAGAGTTTGTCTCTTTGACAGAGCTGAAAAAAAAAAGTTGAGAAAATTTTGTCGCAAATAAAAAATATTATTTTCGTTGTCTTTTATCGCGTGATATAATTCGACATTCGATGGTCCGAATTTCATCAACCAAGGCTCATTCGACTTTCAGAATTCAACGAGCTTTACAACAGTATTTTTTGTAAAATATTCAGTTTTGATTTTTTGTCGGAACTAAGATCCATCAAAGTGGCGACTTATTTTTTACAGGGCCCACAGCGAGTGGCCCGATACTTTTTGGCCGTAGCACACGAACAGTTACTCCGAGCTTCGATGCTGCAATTAATTTTTTTTTTCGAACGAAGGATCGAATATTCTGGATAAGTGTCATATATCCACTTATTAGATTTTGGGGCAAAAAAAAAATTGGAGAAATGGGTTTTGGGGCAAAAAGAAAATTGCAAAAAACGGGTTTTGGGAAAAAAAAAATAAATTGCAAATTGTAGCATCCAAGCTGGTAGTAGCTATACACATAGATCCACATTTATATATATATATATATATATATATTCCTCGTCAATGATAAATTTGAAACATACCCTAAAGGCCAAAGAGTTTCCATATGGAGAACACAAATTTGGTGCACCTTCCTGCCGCAGTCGGTACAGTGAACGAAAGGTTCGGTCTCCAAGTGATCGTTCTTCATCTCTTGAAACTGTTCCTTCTTTATCGCCCTTTAAATTAAAAAAAAAATAATAATAATAAATACAATCAATAAATCAATAACAAATTTATAAAAATTTATCAACAATTTATCAACGCGACAAAATTATTTTCCACATAATCGGCGTTACAATGCAAACAAAAATTAAAAAAAAAAAAAAAATGTTCCGAAATCCAAACAGCCTCGATAAAAAATAAATAATATTGATTTATTAATTTTCTACATTGTTATACTCACGTTTGTTGCTGCATCGGATCGTCTCCCAACGTCACGGTGTCACCGGGAATGTCGTTGAAACACTTCTGACAGAAGGTGTATCTATTGGAACCAAGACCATAAGCCTTTAAACTGTGGTACGTCATTCGCGTCACAATATAGTTGAGTTGTTAATCGATGAATTTTTCGTTTTTTTTTTTTTTTCAAATACATTATTATTTTTTTTTTAAGCCCACAGTCCAACGATTTTGCGGTGATAATGATTCGGTATATCCAAACGATGAGAGCGTCCAGTCGGGTTAGTGCGTTATACGACGGCATACGTATTATTTGCGCCGTATTTTTTTTTTTTTTTTTTTTTTTTCGTATCATTTTTGTATTTCGATTTTTTAAATATTTTTTTGCAAAACGTGTCCAAGTTTCGATGGTTTCCATTTTCGTTGATTTTTCGTATCGTTTCGTTGTTGTTGTTGTTGTTGTTGTTGTTGTTGTTGTTCAATTTTGCCAATCGATAGTCATTAAACGTATGAATTTTCGTGTATTCCCAAATATTGTCCATTTTTTACCACCAAACGAAATTTTTTTTTTTCAATTTTTTTTTTTTTTTTTTTTTTCGTTGTTGGAATTTTGGAAATAAGCGAGGGGGACACAGCGGGCAGGGGCCGAGCAGCGAACGAGGATTTGTGGATGTGAACGTGCGCGCGCGTTCCACGGTCGAGTGAGGATTACATACAAAGAAGAGAGAACAGTGCCATTGTTAGATATACATCTATATATAATATCTTTATATATATATATATAAAAACACACACAGACACACGCGAATGAATGTATGGTAGTTATTGCCGATGAATTGAAGCGAGATGTTACGAAAATGAGCGAGTTCAAATTATCAAAACGAGATGAGATTAATGAGATTAATAAATTTTTTGCGTTTTGTATTTTGAAGTTTGTTACTGCAGGTCGGGGGGCACACAGAATGGGCGGTTAAAAGCCGTATCCGGTTAAAGAGGCGTGTCACTTGGTCGTTAAATATTGCATTATTGTTTCACATTTTTAACGTGCATCGAGAAATTATTTAAAAAAAAAAAAAAAGGTAATAAGCAAGACAATTTTTTTTCAAAATTCGTTCAAATGCAAACTAGAATTAGCTTTCCGTCTTCGGACGACGTTGGAAAAGTAATCTGCATCATCTTCGAAGGCACGAGAAAATTAATTTATTTTATTATAAACTTTTATATTTTTTTCAAAATAATTAAGAATAAAAATATTTATAAAAAATTGTTTTGAAGAAATTTTGTTTTATTTGAAAAAAAAAAATAATAAAGAATGAAAGGTTTGTAATATTGATAAAGGTAGGTCTGAACTCAGGTGACACACCACCTTAATCATCCCGCCTGATAAAAAAGCTCCCACGCGTTAAAACAAAGTGCCAGTTTGATGCGTGATCGGGAAAAAAAAAACAGCCCAAATATTATCGTTTACTGACCTGTTCTTGTACGAATAGTACTTCGCGTCCCTCGGTATCGTGCACAATTGTTTACCGAAACAACACAAAACTTGAGGATTGAAGGTGTATTTTCTGCCGCAGCAGTAGCCCAGAGCTTGCATTACCGGATCAATCTCCTGTTCGAAAACTTCCGAAAGCTGTTGTCGTCGACGTGTCAGAGAAAAGGAAAAAAAAACAACAATTTTTATCAATCGTGAATCACAAAATTCGATGAATACAAAACTTAATCTACAATTACAAAGCGTATAGATAACGCGAAAAAATAATAATAATCACATGGTCCCCAAAAAGTCCAAAGTTAAATATTCTAATTACAATAATTTAATGATTATTATTATAAAAAAAATCTTATTAATCGTGAATCATAAAAATCCAATAAATGCGAAAAATTAAGCCACAATTACCAAAAGTAAGAAAATCACGCGATTACAAACAAGCAATCACGCGACAAAGTAACAATAATTATTACATGATCCCGAAAAAGTCCAAAGTAAAATATTCCAATTACAATAATTTTATTATTATTATTCAAAATTTAAAAAAAAATGAAAATAAAAATAATAAATTCTTATCAATCGTGAATCATAAAAATCCAATGAACGCAAAAATTAAGTCACAATTACCAAAAGTAAGAAAATCAGGCGATTACAAACAAGTAATCACTCGACAAAGTAACAATAATAATTCACACTATCCCAAAAACCCCAAAGAAAAAAAAATATTCCAAAAAAAAAACAATACTTAAATTATCAAAATAACTTTTTTTCTTTTTAAATAAATTTAAAAAAATAAATAAATAAAAGCCAAAAAAACGTATAATCACCTTAGTACAAAATCTGTAGACCCTCGAAGCTTTCCGATTGTACAACCAAGCGTTGTCAAACATGATCCAAACATCATCGACGTACTCCCAAGGATCGCTGTACTGTCCCTTATCCAATTTCGTCTTTATCGTCGATAGATCCATCGGTTTTTTGATGATATCCAAATAATCCGGTATGCCCTCGGCCTGTGGATCCACGGGTTGTCTGAACGGCAAAGATTCCGGATCTTGTTTGTAAAGCGTTTCCAAAGTCGGTGTCAATGCTTTCATCAATTCTTCGGGTTTGAAAAGACACAAACGTTTCTTATCCGTGGAAGTGCCGCTCGTTTGTATGGGTTCGGGAACCATGGGTTTTATATCCGAGGTCGAGGCGTCAACCCCGGACATGGGTGTCATGGGTTCCTCCTTTATCCCGGTGGTTTCCTCCTTGACCGTCCCATCCCCCGCGGTCTCGTCCATGGGTTCGGTTTTTATTTCCGTTTTAACCATCACCTCGTTGTTCACATTTTTTCCACCTCCCACACGATGATTATCCCCGCAATCTTCCTGCTTTATCTCCATCTTCGCGCATTCCTCCTTCACGGAATCCAATTTGCCTTTGTTGTTGTTCGTCGGTGGACTCGGCGAATTGTCACGATCCAAGGCCGCCGTTATCGCGGCCATTTGCGACGACATTGACGAGCTTCTGGGTGCATTTAGGGCCGCGCGTTCCTGCGAGGTCATGCCCTTGCCCATGCTTCCCATACCCGCGGGCGAGGGCGTCGTTCCGGGATGCGGTGGCGTCTGTCCGCCCGTGGCCACAGGTTTGCTGGGTGTCATCAATGAAGCGACCAACGGAGTGTTTGGCGTCGAAGTCACGGACTGTGGCCCATTGGTCGTGGGTGCTGGCCCAGGACTGGGGCCACTCGAAGCCGGTGGTGGAATAGTTTGTGGCGTCGTAACCGAAATACCGCTGTCGTTCGGCGTCGATGCGGACAACGGTCGATTGTTCGCGAATTGTTGATTGTTCTGCTGATTATTTTGTTGTTGCTGCTGAATGCTACTGAACGGCGATGGCGCCTGTGGCACCGTCGTCGCGTTCACATTCTGACTGGACGTACTCGTTGGTTGTTGAGCTTGCTGCTGCTGCTGAACTTGCTGCTGCTGCTGAGCTTGTTGCTGCTGCTGCTGGGCTTGCTGCTGAGCCTGTTGCTGAGCCTGAGCCTGTTGCTGCTGCTGCTGCTGCTGCTGCTGCTGCACCTGCTGCTGGGCAGCCTGCACCTGAGCCAATCGCGCCTTCATCAACTCCGGAAACTGATGCTGATTCTGCACCGGCGACGTGTTCGGCAATCCCGACGTGCCGTTGGTTGTTGGAAATTGACTAGTCGTCGCTGAAGTCGCCGTTGTCGTTGGCAACGACGTTTGCGACATTTGCGGCTGGCCGAACGGGCTCAGACCCGGATTCTGGGACATGTTTGGATTTGGAGTCGTTTGACCGTTTGGACTCGGGCCCGGAGGACCCACCAACATTGCTTGTTGCTGCTGCTGCTGCTGCTGCTGCTGCTGTTGTTGTTGTTGCTGGGCTTGTTGCTGCGCAGCTTGCTGCTGTTGTTGTTGCGCAGCTTGCTGCTGAGCCGCTGCTTGTTGCTGAGCTTGTTGCTGCGCAGCTTGCTGCTGCTGCTGCTGCTGCTGCGCAGCTTGCTGCTGGGCCGCTGCCTGTTGCTGCTGAGCCTGCGCTTGTGCCTGCTGCTGTTGCTGCTGTTGTTGTTGCGCTTGTTGGGCCTGCTGGGCCTGCTGAGCTTGCTGCTGCTGCTGGGCTTGGGCTTGTTGCGCAGCTTGCTGCTGCGCCTGCGCCTGCGCCTGCTGTTGTTGCTGCTGCTGCTGCTGCTGCTGTTGTTGTTGTTGTTGTTGTTGTTGCTGCGGCGTTTGTTGCTGGGGAAATTGCATCCTGTTGTGGGGCATTCCCATACCCGGCAACGATCCCAACTGACCCATTCCCGGCGAGTGGCTCCTCATGTTTGGGGGCACGGGTCGCGTGGCCGGTACCGCGCCACCGACGCCCCCACCCACGCCCGGAGGGGCGCACGGTCTCAGACCGCTGCCCCCCGCGCTCTGGGCCTGGGGCTGTTGCTGCTGCTGGGCCAATTGTTGTTCCTTGCGCTTTTGTCGCTTCTCGTCTGTGACATGACATTTTTTTTTTTGTTTTTTTTTTACTTTCATTTATTTCAGTTCAATAAATTAGTATATTATGACACTGGTACGAAATTTTTTTTTTTTTTTTTCTGACGAGTTTGAGTTTGCAGAACGAGCCGAAGACGAGTGTGTTGCAATCACACGAGTCCAGAAAACGTTTTTTTTTTGTACAAGTGACGTACGAATTTTCATGTCACAAGGTGTGCAAATGCGGTTCGAAGCGAACTAAGTGAGCGTAAAACCGCACTTTCACGGACAGCGTGACATAAAATAAATTGTTTGATTGAATGGAATTCAATTGAATTGATAATTGATTTTATTCCATTTTCGGCAAATATTGGACGGGACGAAGTTCATCGGGTCAGGTAGTTATACATATATATATATATATACATGGGCGATTCTACGTGACTTTAGCCACTAAAAAAAAAAATTTTTCCACAATTTTGAAAAAATTATTTGTGGAATGTTGAAAAAATAATGCAAGCTGAAATAATTGATTTTTGTCGATGTGTTTGTTATAATCAAAATAATTGATAACTGATTTGTGAATGATCTTGATGATATTTCAAATTTTATAGATCGATGAAATGTCCACGACTGAAAAGAAATGCAGAACTGTCGACTTTCGATGTTTGACATTCGATAGCGATTGGAAAAGGTGAAAAAAATAATAATAATAATAATAATAATAATGATACAAGATGCAACAACATTTTTTGTGTCGATATTTGTCGACAAAAAAAAAACTTTACGATTAATTATGCAAAAAATAAATAAATAAAAATATAAAAAACAATTTTTAAAAAATGAAACATTGTTGAATTCAAATCGAATGATCGAGCTTTCCTTTCTCCTTCTCGATGAAAATCGCTCGGGTAAGTCAATCGATTGCTTCGTTACACCAATTTTATCATTGAATGAGTTATATAATTTGAAAAAAAAACACACACACACACACACACAAAAAAAAAAACACAAAAAAAAAACCAAAAACTCACCGAGCTCCTTCTGTATCTTGTAAATCTTTTCGGCCAAAAGATGATAATACTCGGATCTCGAATTGGCCATTTCGAACATGTCGCCCTCGACTTTTCTCGCGTAAGCCACGAGATTGTGCATTCGTCGATCGAGCATGGCGTGTGGATCGGGAATCGGATATATCGCTTGAACACTGGTGACGATAAACGAACGGCTATATTGAGGATAAAATGTTTTTCGAAATGTTCGTCGATCGAACGACGACGATCGTGGAAATTTGGGAAAATTCGGAAATAAATCGGATCGTTAATTTTTTTATTTTTGTTTTTTGTTTGTTTTTTTTTTACTCACAGTTTGTGAACCAAATGATTTCTCAGATCGGGAGTGACCGATTGATGCCACTCTTTGGTACCCTGCACGGGTTGTGCGGTCACTTGACCGGGTTGCAAACCACCGGGCAATTGCAACGTTGCCAAACGATTGTCGCCCAGTATACCGGGCTGTCCGGAATCGTTTAGACCGAACAATTGTTGCATACTGACGGATTGTTGAATATTCGCGGCTGCCGCTTGGGCGGCCGACGTTGGCCCGGTCGTCGGGGCCGGTTGACTTCCGATCGTCGCCACCGTCGTCGGATCGGAACTCAATGGAAGAGAGACGTTTGGGGCGGCTACCTGTTGACTCGCGCCCACCACAGGTTGACCTGGACCGGCTGCGAAAATAACAAAATTATACATATATATATATATATATATAAATTATACAAATAAATATATATGAGCGATTCCACGTGATTTTAGCCACTAAAAAAAATCCACAAATAATTTTAGAAAGAATCGAGTTATTTTCTTGCAATAGATTCACCGAGTGAACGATTTTTTAAAAATTTTTTCTCACGGTTTTATCGTTGAATAACGTTTGTTTTTTTTTTTTTATTTTTCCATTTGAATGGCTGTATCTTTGGCAGGATTTGACGTATTTGTATTTGTAAAAAATGAAAATGTGCGTATTTTTCTGGGGTTCCAGAAAAAAAATTACTTAAGATTTTATTGAGCAAGTTGAACGTCCATTTCAGGGCGAAATATGCGAAAATATATATATATATATATATATATATATATATATTTTTCGTAAAAAAATGCAATTTTTATTTTACTTTTCAAAATTTCTCCAAATTCTGAATACGAGGAAAAGAATTTTTTCGTATTTTTTATATCGTAGGATCGGTAATCGGTAATGCGTAATTTTTATTGTGATTGAATTCGGCGGGAAATCGGCGAGTTGAGACAGCTTGTTTCTCAAAAGCTTCGATAAATTTCACAATGACTCGGAAACTATGTGCGATACGGAGATAATGCAAATAACCTTTTTTGTGGAAAATTGAATTCTCTACGAAAAAGATTCAATGAGATTTTTTCCGTTTTTTTCAAAGTTTTACGAAATATTCGAATAAAAGATGAAGCGCAAAGTTTTTTTTCATACCTTGAGACTGGGGTTGAGCGAGTCTCGTGCCGACCATTGTGCCGGGAGGCACTTGTATACCAGGACCCGGCATACGAACACCACGTCCGGCACCCTGACCCGGCAACAACGTGGGAGTCGTCGTCGGACATTGTATTCCCAGAGCGTCGTAAGCTCTTCTCATGTCCGAGGGACTCGGATTGGGTTGACTATTTGGCTGTGTCGCTGCTGCCGCTGCTGCACGCATTGAAACAAAACCTTTCTCTTTACTCTTTGTTTTTGCAATTAACAAATTTTTTTTTTTTTTTTCATAAATAAATTCCTTTTTTTCAACATTTTTATTTTATTTTTTTTTTTAAATTTGACGATTCTCAACGTTCAATTTCAATCGGAATGTCATATCCTTTGTACAAGTTTGCACCTTGCACAGTGAACGTTGATGATAAATATAATAATTCGAAAATTTGAAATAAATAAATAAATAAATAAATAAATAAATAAATAAAAATGATTTAAAAAAAATTTTGACACTAACCGGCCGTGGTATTCGCAGCTCTGTTTCTATCGGCCTGTTTCAACGGCAAACACACCGGACAATCGGTTCTCTGACAATGTTTCCAATGGCTTATTATCTGTCTGGACGAGCTACAGTGAGGCACGGTGCAACTTTTTCCATCCGGACACGTTGTCATGTGATTCAAAACGTTTTTCATGGTTTTACAGTGTGGCAGTGTGCATTGCCAAACCTCGCCGTTAGTCTGGCTCTCGCGTCTTTGACACTTGTGCGCGTGCAACAACAGTACCAATTGTTGTTGTATGAGCTTGCGTTTTTCCGGATCGGCTGCCGATTGGGGCGCACCTGTTTAATCATTGTCGAACAATTTTATCGCGTTAGTACGAAAATCTCAATCGTCGGTGTGTATCAAAACGTAAATTCGATCTCATACAACTTTCACAACAATGATAATAAAAGTACAAAAATCAAAAAATCAAAAAGTCTTTCAGAAACAGCGGTTTAAAAAAAATTAAAAAAAAAAAAAAAAAGAAACTCAGAAAACGTAAGTTCGATCTGACCCAACTTTTCGTCAATAAACGGTCCAGAAAAAGAAAAACACAAGGTGTTCTAGAAACAGCGTTTGAAAAAAAAATTTTTTTAAAGTGTTTCAGGAACAGCGTTTGAGAAAAAAAAAAAATAAAAACCTGCAAGTTTGATCCGACTAAACTTTTCATCAATAAAACGTAAAACAAAAATCAAAAGGTATTTCAGAACCATCGTTGAAAAAAAGTTAAAAAAAATAAATTTAAAAAAGTGTTTGAGAAACAGCGTTTAAAAGATAATTTTGAAAAAAAAAAAATCAAAAAGCGTTTCAGAAACACCGTTTAAAAAGTAAATAAAAAAAAATCCTCGAAAAAAATGATCAAACTTTTCATCAATAAAACTTAAAAAAAAAAAAAAAAAAAAAAAATCACGCGTTCCAGAACCATCGTCTAAAAAATAACTTTTGGTTTTTCAAATCAGAGACGGGCCATTCATTCAACGTAAATGCATTTCAAATATACTTTCATATATCTTATATATCAATGCTCTTGGAACTAAATAATAATAATCAATTTTACACCAAATTTATCAAACGTTTCAATCAATTTGTAAAACAATAATTCACGTGAATTGATCATAATTATCCCAAAAATGTGAAAATATATTGATTCTCGCTTAATAAACAATCATAATTATTCCCTCGTAAAATTATTCAAAATACATTATCATTGAATTCATTTCATTGTATGCCCATTCCTTTTTCAAACAAAAAAATAAAATAAAACAAAACAAAACAAAACAAAAAAAACAAATCCAAAACACGCGTTGCGTGATAATTGCGTACCAGGTTGAGGACCACCGGCGGGCATTTGTCCTTGGGTGGCTTGTTGGGGACCGGGTTGTCCCCCGCTCGGAGCCCCGGATTGCGGTTGAGCCGGACTCGGAGCGGGCGGTTGAGCTTGCTGGGCCATTCCGCCCTCCTGTCCGGCTGCCACGTTAACCGCACCGGCGGGACCGCCCGGACCACCGAATCTACCGACTTGCATGGCCGTTACGCTTCCACCCACGCCACGCTGAAGCGGAGTGACCACGCAAACGGGATTGACGACGCCACCGACTCCGACACCGGCACCGGGCACGCTTCCGGGCGAACCGTAACCGTAAGGACTCGAAGCCCCCATCTGTCCCATGTTCGTCATGTTCGCCATGTTCGGCGGGGCTTGCATACGAGGCCCCGGACCCGGACCCACTATACCACCCTGATGAACCTGCTGATGAGGACTCTGACCCCGCGCCGGTCCAACCATGTGAGCCTGCTGCTGCTGTTGTTGCTGCTGCTGCTGCTGTTGTTGCTGCTGCTGCTGTTGCTGCTGTTGTTGTTGTTGCTGCTGCTGTATTGCCACGGCTCTCGCGTTTATCATGCCAGGTCCGTTTTGCATCTGTGCGACACCGTGGGGACCACCCGGATGATGAATCCCTTGTGAATTTGGACCCATCATCGTCACCTAAAAAAAAAAAAAACAATGTTTGTCATCCGTTTTTTTTTTTTAATCAATTTGATATTTAAGGTAGTGTATCCCACAAACTGTGAGAGTCGAAGCAAGCCTGAGATATAGCATCTCCTGATTGAAGAACGTTGTACTTTGATGTGACGTCGCGTGTTATGATGTCGATTAGTGAGAGAGAGAGAGAGAGAGAGAGGAGATGGGAAACAGACGCGCAACGTTGCCATGTCTACTGGATCACGAACCAACTCCTCATATAAACTGTGTTTTCCCCGATGTTTGTTTGCTTATTATTATCATCGCAGTCTCCTGATCTCTAATGTCGAGTGCGGAAAATGTTGTACGAATATTCAACTTGCGGCTCAAGTGCTTTCATTAAAATCTGACGAGGACTTTTTGGATTATATCAAATTGAACGTGATTCTCCATAAGGCTCCATGTTAAACGTGTGAAAATAAAAGTGTTGATATATTTTTTCTCGCGCTCCGGAAAGCCATAAAAATTTAACTCAACCTTTTTCTCATCGATACCTATAAGTGTGCTAAATTTCATGAAAATCTAAAGAGGAACTCTCTTGTGGAGGGTACTACCTTGAAAAAAAATTTTGAATGGGTCTGAATGGTCCGTAGACCGATATTATGATCCGAAGAAATGGGAATTTTCGATAAAATATAAATCTCGAAGATTTGAGTAACTGTGGCGAAATAATTTTTTTACTGGATTGTTGAAAAAAAAAAAAAAAAAATTTGTTTAAACGTTGGATGGAGAATTCACGAAGAATTATTTACAAATCGTTTGAGATTTTTCGAAAGCTTTTTGGGGTTAATTAAAAGCAATGTTAAGAATTAAATATATATATGTATATATATATCGACACGACCTTTTGGGGTCAGTGTACAGAAACTAGTTGGGTCATTATTGAAAAATTGAAGTAAAATTATCTCTTGAAGATTCAAATGACTATATTTTTTTTTTAAATGTCTAACAGATTAAAAAATGGAATAAAAAAATAAATAAATAAATGAAAATTTTGAAAAAAAGCATCGACGGGACTTTTCGGAATCATCGTACTGCCACTTTTGAGATAACCAACAAAAATTTCAAGTGAAATATCTCTCGAAGATTCAAATAACTATATAAAAAAAAATCTAACAGATTACCGAAAATAACGACCTATCGAAATATAAAATAAAATCTCTAAGAAGTATTTGAGAATTTTTTTCAGATTTTTCGGATGCTTTTTATACAGACGGAGAATTGAATTATTATTTTTTTTTTCACTAATCACAGTCAACGCTTTAGCTAATTAAATTCAAAACAAAATTTTTATCGTCTTCGTTTTCATTTTATTTTATTTTATTTTATTTAAAAAAAAATTTTTTTATTTATTTTAACTAATTAATTAATTTTTTTTCGTGCTTACGGTGTTGAGCGGTTGTTTGTTGAGACTGTTGGCAACGATGAGACCTCCACCGGCCATACCGCTCATATTGTTGTTCCCCGTGGCGCTACTCGTCATAACAAGACCGGAATTCATGCCGCTGGGCATCGACATTGACGAATTGCTACCGGCCATGCTCATCGACGATTGCAAACCCGCCATCGAATTGGCAATTGCTATACTGCTCGGCATGTTTCCCAAACTCACTACCATTTGCTGATCGACCACGCTCTTCGACACCGAAACGTTGGGAGGCGATTGCATGTTCGGACTCTTACTACCTAATGTTCCTGCAGCCATTACCAAAGAATTGGCGACTAAGTTTTTGTTGCCCTGAAACAAAAATTCGTTTTCCATTATTATTTTTATTGCGTTGATATTTTTTTAATCCTCAAAAAAAAAAAAAAAAAAATTCACAGTCACACTGGATTTCATCGACCCAGTCGATTTACTCTCTACGAAAATATCCGACATTTCTTGGCTCCCAAATTAATATTTTTTACCACGTTGCCATTAAATTTCTCACAAATAAATTTTTCGCACATCATCCAGAAGGTTCAGAGCATGTTCCATAATTTTTTTTCAATCACTTCGAACGAACAACTTGTTGACAATAATTTTTTGACAACTGACTGGACGGAATCCACCCAGTCGATTTACTCTCTACGAAATTATCCGACATTTCTTGGCTCCCAAATTAATATTTTTTACCACGTTGCCATTAAATTTCTCACAAATAAATTTTTCGCACATCATCCAGAAGGTTCAGAGCATGTTCCATAATTTTATTTCAATCACTTCGAACGAACAACTTGTTGACGATAATTTTTTGAGAACTGACTGGATGGAATCCACCCAGTCGATTTACTCTCTACGAAAATATCCGACATTTCTTGGCTCCCAAATTAATATTTTTTACCACGTTGCCATTAAATTTGTCACAAATAAATTTTTCGCACATCATCCAGAAGGTTCAGAGCATGTTCCATAATTTTTTTTCAATCACTTCGAACCAACAACTTGTTGACAATAATTTTTTGACAACTGACTGGATGGAATCCACCCAGTCGATTTACTCTCTACGAAATTATCCGACATTTCTTGGCTCGCAAATTAATATTTTTTACCACGTTGCCATTAAATTTGTCACAAATAAATTTTTCGCACATCATCCAGAAGGTTCAGAGCATGTTTCATAATTTTTTTTCAATCACTTCGAACGAACAACTTGTTGACGATAATTTTTTGAGAACTGACTGAATAGAATCCACCCACGGTGACTACTGTCTTCTTATAATTTGAAATCGTGACTGAAGCGAATCAAGCGTGAAAAATATTTCATTTGCAATTATTTTCAACCCATGTACCTGCTGCTGAATGAGATGATGAGGAAGTTGTTGTTGTTGCTGCTGTTGCTGCTGCTGCTGCTGCTGCTGCTGTTGTTGTTGTTGTTGCTGTTGTTGCTGTTGCTGTTGCTGCTGCTGCTGCTGCTGCACGTGTTGTCGAAGATCAGGTTCGAGGCCTCCGTTTTGTTGTCCGGGTCCTGGACCTGTTGCCGGTGGTTTAGCGCTCTCGGTCGCGGAACCCCAGGACCCCGAGGACAGCAGATCGTCCGGCAGATCGTTTTCGAGATCGAACATTTCTGTTATATAATCTATGGAAATAAACAATTTTTTTTTCAATAATAACAAACGAACGAAAAAAAAAAAAAAAACAATTCGTGAGTACCACATATAAGTACGAAAAAAAAGAAGAAAAAAAACGTTGACGCCGATTGCGAAAAAATTTGATAAATTTTAAGAAAAGAAAGAAGAAAAAACAACCAAAAAAAATCCATAATAACAAGAGAGAGAGAGAGAGAGAGGAGCGAAAAAAAAGCTTGTGCTCGACGTTTGGCGAAACATTCAATTATTTTTATATATTTTTATATATTTTTAATAAATGTGTTCTCTTCCGATTTTGCTTTTTTTTTTTTTAAGTTTCAACGATTTCCCCAAAAAAAGTCGAGCAAACGCTTCACTCACATTGATCACATGCGAACTTCGATTCCCATAATTTCGTTTCAACGCGTCGATTTCGATAATCAAAACAATATATATATATATATATATATATATATATATATATATATATAAAAAATGAGAAAATAAATATTTTAAAAAATTTTTTTTTTTTCAAATGGGAAAGAAAATTCAACGAAAAAAATAATAAGTTACCGAAAGTCCACCGTACGTGTTAGTTATTCAATGAGGGTATTATTAGTACCGTCACCATAGCTTTTTTTTTATCCAAAGCTCGAAAATTCGAAAAAAAAAAAAAAATTATTATCTATTTTGCCAACCGAGCGAGTTTGAACGATTTTCATTTCGTCACAAAAAAAAAAATTTTTTTTTTTTCTTTTTTCAAATTAACATTTGTATTTCGCGATGGAGACGAAGTTCGCGATATTCAGAATTTTATATAATATATAAAATACATGTCTATATATGTATATAGATAAAATTGGGGTACATAAAGGAGTGAATATAAATATAGATATAAATATACACGTTATATAGATATGTGTATGTGTATATACATATATATATATATGAATATTATGCATTTACAAAGAACTTCTACGAGTAACGCCATAAACGAGATATGGATAAACAAATGCGTGAAATAAATAAGACATGAGACATACACCGCACGAGCAAAAAAACTCAAGGGAGCTTAATTAAATATACAGCGATTTGTTTTAAAAATCGTTTCACAGTAAACTCGTGCTCAACTACGAAAAAGCGGCAAAAGCTACCATCTGCAAACATTTTTTTTTTTATATATATATCCGTTTTAATGATGTTTTTAAAAATTTTTTGTTATAATTTTTTTTATAATTTTTATTTTACGTTCGATTATTAACATAATTTTTTTTTTTTTAAAGAAATCATGCGTAGAGATCAAACAGTTGTTTGTCTGCTTCCTTTCTTGTTTTTTTTTTTTTTTAAATCTTCTGGAGAACGTCTAGTCTGATTGGGGAATGAATCAAGAGAATATATTATGTATATTGTTTTTATTCAGATGTATATTTATATATATATACACTGTGATACATTGGGTTAAATCTGGCTCAGACTGAAACATAAATTTTTGAAATTTGACCGACAATTTACAATCCGATTAAAACCACATTGACATTTTTTTTTTTTTTCACCTATGGTTTTTCAAAATATTTTTGTAGCTTTCATTTTTTTTTTTGTTTTTTTCTTGTTAACGATTGAGATGTTATATTGGAAACCATCGAAGAAACCTCGACTAGTCCTTCCTACCGTAATCGTCTGATTTCGCAAAGACCCTGGAAATATCTGCGAACAGAATTCTACCAAAAAAAAAAAATGCTCACCACTCACATCGTCTCGATAATTCTGTTGCTGTTTTTTTTTTCTTTTTTGTTTTTTAATCTCGTGTTATTGTGAAGCGTCGCAGTGAAAGAATCAAAGTGGTACGAATAAAATTCATCCTATCGGTTTTAAGAGTATCATGGAAAAATTTCAAGCTCCGCGCATGTTTGCCGCATGTCTGTTTTTATTTATTTATTTATTTATTTATTTTTTTAATACTTCTATTCATGTGATTCATCATGAGAAACGAAATTTTCACGTGTTTTCGTGTTAAATCGACTTACTGGCCCAGTTTTCATTTTCTTTCAAACAACAAAATGTGTGTTTTTGGTTATATCGAAACCAAGCGACTGAGAAAACTTTTTATCTTCTTCATTTCGAATGAAAAATTACAATGAAGGTTCACACGAGGGCAGCGAATTTGTTTGATTTCGAAAAAACAATATTTTTGGTTTTTTTTTTCTTCTCTTTTCTTATTTATTTATTTTTTTCCAATTGGCGACGTTAGAGTCTATATATCGATCGTTATTTTTTTTTTTTTTTTTTGGTTTATTGTTGTTGTTGTTGTTGCTTTGATTTTGATATAATATTTACTTGTTTTTTGGGCTGTATGGTTGTTCCAATGCGGCTGCAGCTGATGCTGTTGCCGATGTAGCTGTTGCGGCGGGCCCTGCATTTGTTGTAAGTTACCACTGCCACCTCCCCCGTAGTTTGTATAAGCATGGTGCATCATTAGAGGCGCCATACCCACTACATGTGTCATAGGTTTCATGATTTAACAACGACGGTCTTTTTATTGTTTTTCCTAATCTTGGGTTTTATATATCTATATATATATATATTTTTTGAATTTAATTTTTTTTTCGTTTCATAGGAATAATAGTGACAAAGTCGCAAAGATATCATTTAAAATTCTCACATTAGTTCATGAAAAACAAAGAATATACAACTGCAAAGACTCTCTCGGAAATGCAATGAAAACGTTTGATATTTTTGCGACTCTGCAAATTTTGGCGAAGGAATGGAAAATTTACAAAAAAAAAAAAAAAATGGGAAAAAAATTATTGCCAATATTACTGCGAATGAATTTTTGAATTGTTTTGCAAACATGAATATTTAGCGTTCTCTACGATTCGAAAATATATATCGCTGTGAAACGATAAAATTGTGAATTTTGTAAAAGTCGACGGTAAGAAAAAAAAATAGAAAAAAAAAAATTATTACAAAAAAAACAAGAAGACGAGTAAACTGGTTAGTGCAATATAGCTCATGCGAGCGAAATGGCTTTGGAGTTTCGTCGAAAATGCTCGTACATCCAGCATGCTCTACAATTTTCTATAGTACTGGAACTAGAGACTATGAAGAATATAGAAGACGCAAACAATCCCATATTGGATCATTGTTGTTGTTTCTGTATTATTTTCTTTCTTTCTTTCTTTTTTTTTTTTCGATCGAACAGTGATAGCGATAGATCAATGACAAGATACATGCCGATAAATAATTTCAAGGGAGTGCGTGTATCGAAAAGCCCGACATCGACGTTCCGTCGGTGTAAAATCATTGGAATCTACGCGCCTTCGATGGCGATATTTCGACTTCCCCACGCCGTTCGACACGACATAACCTCAACGCGCAAAAGTTTTTCGCAAACAATTTTTCACACGGCCGTCGCTACAACGAAATGTCCACGAGCTTGGTTATGAATTGCGACCGTTGCGTCAGATTCTACGAACAGCACAAATTGCGCGCTTATGAAGAACAAAAAAGTTGCTCCGACTCTTAGAAATGAAAATTTGTCGCTAAAAACTGACGAAGCATCGGAAGAAAAACTTTCAAAGAATCTAAAAAAAAAAAAGAAGCTAACTCAACTCAAATCAACGAAAAAACAAAAAAAACATCGAGTTTCGCATTACTAACGATGCATCAATCACAATTCCGCCATTTCTGTCGTACGAACTCACAAATTCCAAACCCCGCAGTCCCGATCATCGTTTTTCGTGAAAAGAGGTTAAAAATTTTCGCGAAAGTTCGAAAAATCAACGAAATTAAAAAAAAAACTAATACCGTGGAGGAACGTCGACGTAAAGGGCCAATCGCAAACAAAACGTCCTTAGATGGTGCGTACACACACCCAAAAACACACACACACACACGCAACTCCCTCGAGAAAAGTCACAGCGCCAGAGAGAGACGGAGATAGAGAGTCGCGAAACGCACGTTGTATGCGTTTCTCACTCTCTAGGTTAGTCCGCGCTGTATTCACGAATTCACTACTTGCAAAGTTTGTTCTTTTATTTTTTTTTCTTTTCAATATCAACAACATTTTCACACGACCACGAGACTCGCGATCGAAAGAAAAAAGAAACGAAGAAAAAAAAACGATAATCACGAATTACCTCCATGGAAAAAAAAAAAAGAAAGAGAAAGAATCACAACTTCAAAAATGGAAGAAGAAAAAAGATATTCGGGACGACGACGAAAAAAAAAAAAAAAACCAGTAAGAGACCACTCCGTCAACATCGTCGAGGTTAATGTATCGAAAAAAAAAAAAATAAAAAAAAAATCATCGTTGCATAGCTTACCCGAAGAATCGGACGGTCCTTGGAAGGAATCAGCGAGTTTGGGGCGCTTGTTCGGCGGCCCGTCCACTAGGTGGTCGGCCATGTCTCTCTTTCACGATCCGCGGGGCTTTCTCTCTCTCTCTCTTTCTCTCTTTCGTCGAGCGCCTTTACTCCTGGATCTCTCCTAGGCTCTCTCTCGGCACAACTCACTCGCAGCGTTGACCACCACAGCGTGAGGCTCTCTCTCTCTCTCTCTCACTCACGCGCACCTCACCCCGCTCTCTATCTCTCTCTCTATCTCGCACCTCACGAGAAAAATTATTCCACCACAACCTTTTCCGTTTTTTTTTTTTTTTTCACGTTATTTATTCTCACGTTACCGTCGAACCAAACCCAAACCAAAAAAAAACAAAATATCCAAAATTCCGAGCCGCGATCAAACGACAAAGTTTACAACAATCGTCAAACTGCCGCCGCAACGACGACGACGTATTTCTTTCGCAACTTTATTATCACGATTGTTCAAACCCACCGCACCGAAACTCTCAATTATTACGTTTTCAACAATATCGTATGGCATAACAAGATTATCAATCCGACGTACAACAACAATCGTGATGTTGTAGATGTGGTTGAGGTACAGGGGGGGCGCTCGGAGCGTCCTCGTACACGCTTTGCCGCCGCGGCATCAGCCATCGGGCATCCTCGGTGATAATAACGGGTGGTGGGGGGGGGGGCGGGGGGGACGAGAGGAGGGGAGGCGAGGATCCGAGGGGATGTATAAAATCCGATCAGCCACGGCAAACGTTTTTTTTCTTCCTTTTCGCTTTATTTTTTTCGAAGCTTCGCACACCGGACACACACGACCTGAGAGACCACGGGCCACAAAACTACGGTCGGTAACGGCGCGATAGTCGACGGACGACTCCGGCAAACACAACACACAACACGCACACACACACCAACAGGACCAACACGACGGACGACGACGGACGACGGCGACGTCCGAGAGACGTCGAAAAACGACGTTTCCACGATCGGAGGGGGGCGCGTGGGACTCCCGTATGACCGATTGGCGCTCGTGACGCCGATAAATCGGCGGGCAACGCTACAACGACGTGGCCCTACTGTATTTTTCTTTCGTTTTTTTTTTTTTTTTTTTTTTTTTTTTTTTATTCAATAAATCACCGATGCACAATTATATCCACGATAATTGCTGGTTTTTAAAAAAATAAGAAATAAAATAATAATAATAATTTATTCAACAATATATATATATAATTAATATATATATATATATAATTTATTACGAAGACTCGTGAGAATTAATTAGTCGACGACGACGACGACAACGGCGGACGACGACGACGACGACGGCGACGACGACACCACCACCACCACCGCGGTACACCGCTAACTAATACTGGCTGCGCGCACGCCGCTAGCTCGCGGCGACGATATCGCAGCCGTAGCCCGCTGGCACCATCTTTATTACCACCTCCTCCCAGCCTCTCTCGCCTAACACATAGCCACACCACACACACAAACGAACACACAGAGACGCACGCGCACGCGCACACACACGCGCACGACGTTCTATCTGTCTCCCTCTAACCTCCGCGTTTTGGTTATGGGCGCGCGAATACGACGCGGCGCACACCACAACCAACGTAGTTTAGTCGTCGGCCTTCCCCACCGTCCGACGACGACGACGACGACACCGCCACCACCACCACCACCACCGCCGCCGCCCCCCCGTCAACCTTTTGTCGCATCCAAAAAAATTTTAATCACCGAAAAAAAAAGAAATAATAACGTTTCGTGTCGTGTTTTTTTTTTTCGTTTTTTTTTGTTTCGCGTTAATTTTTTTATTCAATTCTCCCCGTCGTGATGATTTTTTTCTCCAAATTGATGCCGCGAGAGCCCACGGGTTGTGAACAAATGCCGCACGTTACGATCGGCCGGGGGTATTATTATTATTTTTTTTTTTTTGCGCAAGCCGAGAGGTTACGATAATTCGCAACGCGAAGCGCACGAATATGCCGCACGGGGGGTTCCGCACCGCGCGAGTATCGGTCTAACGTAAAATGGCGGCCGCGCGGGCTCTGTTGACGGAGAGAAACACTTTTTCCACGGCTTGTCACACTATTAACCATTTATTTTCGTGGATCCGGGGGTTTGGTGGGCTCGGGTTGGCCGGACGTCGTTACAGACGTCGATTCTCATTGGTCGCGGGGACCACGTGATCGATTCACGAGTTGCCATTGGTTCGGGAGTCGTGGGACCGTCGACGACGCGGCTGGGATCACGCCGCCGGCTGTTCAGTACCGTTCAATCCCGCAATATATGTGGGGGAGTTGTTTTTTTTTTTTCTTCGTTCACCGTGTATAACGTCGCGCATCGTTTCACACCGGTCGAACAAATAATTCATCAATTCGTGTTGTTTTCATGTTTGTTTGTTATTACTTTTTTTTTTTTCATCATCGTTCGAACGTAATTCGTGAAAATTATTTTATCGTCGTTGAATTTTTACGGTTTGTCAAAATTTGCGGATGAACTTTCGAACGAATCGGGTTTAACGTTCGAAATAAAATTTTGCGGTTTGTACGGCGACTGTCACTTTTTTTTTTTTTTTTTTTTTTTTTCGGTTCACGGTAGCCGCGTGTTCATTATCCGTCGTGTTATCCGTGTTGTTGTCATTGTCATCGAGCTTCATTTTTTTATTTTCGTCTTCTTTCTCATTCCTAACCCTTTCGACTGATCGTTTATCCGTTTTTACGAACGCGAAAAAATCCAAATCAAAAACATATCGATCCCTACATTCTCTCGGCTCATCTCTCCGCCATTTTGTTTTTTTTTTCAAAAATTATTTTCATATGTTTTTGGTTGGTTTTTTTCTTATTCTAAAGAAAATCCATGAGTTTCGTTTCATAATACGTAACAATTCAATTTCAAATTTCCCGCTCGAATGCCACTATATCCCATTCTTGACATTCGCGTGAATGAATGTTGCTGCTGCTGCTGCGGCTCAGCTGTTGCTTACAGTTCGCCACCAACACGCGGTCACGACAATACGTACCGTCTCTCGGAACTTGCTGGAAACCCACGGCTCCGGCTTGTCTACCGACTACATACCATCACCAACACCAACTCGTTTACCCAACCGTAGTACAATTGACATTGATACCGTGTCTCCTTTATCATCAACATAAAACCACGACTTTTGACGTTTTAACAAAAAACAAAAAAAAAAAAAAAGTCATCGTACGGCGTTCGTGAAGTTGCGAAACAACGTGCTTCCCCCTCCCCCGGCTCTCCAGTCGTCAACCTCAAACTCACTGCCGGTACAACACAGCTGAGTAAATCATGATTCCCGCATCCATTACACAGTTAGTTTGGTTCTTGAGGTGATGTCACTACGCTCCTGAGTGCGAGCGAGAGAGAGAGAGAGAGAGAGAGATGGCGCTACAGGCCCTCAATTCCAAGCGAGAAAGAAAATAACCACAAAATTCCCATACCCTCAAAACCGCCATAAAAAAAAAGCAAAATGATCCATCGACGAGCCAGATGGCGCTTCTGCAGCATCTTTCGAAAGAAAAACAACAATCAAATTTCGATACTTCCTCAACATTGTTGTTCGTGCTGAAAAAAAAGAACATCTTTTAAGAAACAACAATGGTTGAACAAACCGGCCGATAGAGGGCGGACGAGAATCGTTCTCTTGCGAAACAAAATAACGTTGGACAATGCCATCGTGTGTCGGGCATCGCTTTATGCATAAACAAAATGTATATACATATATATATATAATAATAATAATAATAATCAAACGAATCAAACAACGTTATCGCGTGGTACCCGACGACAACGAACTAGTCAAGTGGACAAAAGATTTACCAAGGACTCGGGAACGAGGAAATAAACCGTTGAGTACGTCGTTTCGTCGCAAGATGGCTTAGACCTTAAACTCGATCACCGATCTCTCGCAATGCCCCCCCCCCCCTCTTCTCCACCCGCCCCTCAAAGGTTACGGCAGCAAGCGTCATCACCGGCAACCAACCTAACCTGACATATGGGTCGCATCCGATCCATTGTCCAAACGCAAGACGTCTTCCAGAGAACATCTTTCTCGCTCTCACTGACCCGCGCATGCCCCCCCCCCTCCCCCCACTGCCGGTCATCAATGTTACTCCGAACATCCCCATCGACCTTCCCCCCCCCCCCTACAACCCCTGTTTCACAAATTTTCAAAACGGCAATTGACATGAGTCCGAAAAATCTCATTTTCAAACGAACAATCGACGAATTACCAATCAAAACAAAATGGCCGCGTCCCAGCCGCCGGTGACGGTGGACGTTGAAGATGCGTGCGCATATTTACCGTCCTAACCCTAAAAAAAAAACTGTAACAGGCATGCGGGGGCCTCACTGACCCCGTTGAGAAAACCAAAATACGCTCCTGAAACCAAAACACGACATTTTTCATTACGATCCCCGACTCCTTTCGGAAATTCCGATTTTATTACCTTGCAGATTATCGTTCTTCGTACAAATAACTATATTATCCTTCTCGTCGAATAACAAAGAAAATTATCACCCATATGTATCACATCCAAACCCAATCATCGACCAATCATCGAATCACCCTACAAACAAATGCAATAAGCGGTAACGGGGTCCATACAGCCCCCATACTCCGCTCAAAAACGCCAAAGCGATGGTCAGTGTCCCAACCGAGGTCCACGAGATAACCATATGTTGTCCGTCATCGCGCCACGCACGGCCTATCTCGGCCGTCGTAGATAGAAAAAAAAAAAAAAAAGAAAACAAAACAGAAAGAGAAAAAGGGTTAAGGAACCAGGCGTCGCGCGCAAGGTTGACGCTTTTCGAGTTTCCCAAGTGTCTGTGTGTGTGTGGGATACGTCGGTAGACTCTCGCGGCACGCGCCGCTTACGCCCACGCGACATTGCTCATGCATCAACGACACGCGAAAGAGAGAGAAAGATAGAAAGCGATCGAGAAGGAGCAAGCGAGGGAGGGGGCAGATCAAGCGCGCGCGCGTGCGCGAGAGAGAGAGAGAGAGAAAGAAAGAGGGAGAGAGTTCGTATCCTCCTCTGTATCTCCGAGCCGTTGTCAGCCGGGTGTCAAAGCTCGTAGACGGCGGCGGCGGCTGGTGGCCGGATCCCGTAACGCCGATGGAAAAAAAAAAAAAAAAAGAATCAACGCTTCGTGATTGGGAGCCCGTGAATCGAATGACGCCGTGGCAGCAGCGGCATAGCACGCATACCCCGTCCGCGCCTCGGTGACAGGCAGCGGCGCGGCGGGGTAGAGTGGAGGGGCGGGGGGGGGGGGGAACACCGTCTTTGTGACCGCGAGAGACGCGCCAGTCAGCAACAACAGCGCAACAGCGGCAATCCGGAGTGTCGGAGAGTCGACAGCCAACTTGCTTTCTTCTCCCCTCCCCTCTCCCCGCCCCCTCGTTCTCGCGGCAGTAGCGGCGCTTACGCGCGCTACGCGAAACACACGGGCTGCTCGCGTCGGGCGTAAGCCATGACGGCTCGTCGCTGCGGCACGCGCGTCATGCACTTGTGTCCCCCCTGGCGTCATTTTTCATTCATCCGAGAACATTTCGTCCCCCCCCGCCCCCGCCTCCCTCCCCTTCTTTCTATTTCTCATCCAAGAAAAGAGGAAATAAAAAAACACACATTCGTATCTATAAATTCTTAACATCTCATCAACGTATAATTGTATCATATGTAAACGTCGATCATCGACGTTAAATCCCGTAATTTATTCACCCATGTGCTCACCGAAAAAATCTGTTCACACATTGATAACGTGATGCTCTTGGCAACTCTGGTCGTGGTTTGCACTCTAGACGCACAACCCAGGTTCACGCAGAGTGAATAACCTCAGTGAGGATTTTTTTTTCTTTTTTTTTTTTTTCATCATCATTCTGCCTTACCGACCGAGATAACGCAAACAAGCCTGGTTGCTACAAATTGAATATATATGTATATATGTATATATATACACATGTATATGACGGTCGGAAAGCAAACGAGACGCACGCCGCGTTCACAGTCTCCTTCTCTCCATCCTTTCTTATCCCGTAATCTTCTTCCCTCTCTCCTTCTCTCTCTCCCCCCCCCTCTCTCTCTCTCTCTCTTTCTTTCTCTGTTTCTCCCCACTCTCTCTCATCGCGAATTAAAACGATTACGGAAAACCACAAGCCACCGTAGCCTGTGCCAAGTATTATTAGCAATATGTTACAAGTCCGGGCCGCCATGGCCTCGGTTCTCGCGTTTCGACTTCGCGACTTCGCAGACGCCGATATCGCTGACGCACCCGCGGCGTCGCGGCGAGGGGGAGGGGCGGGGGGGGGGGGCAGTAAGCGACCCCATCGAGATAACGGAGAAAGGCTGCGCTACAAGACTTTTTGTAATCTCGTGGGGTATCGATAACCCGACTTTATGCTCGCCCGGCCCAACCTTACACATTATACTCACAACGCTTTGTCTCTCTCAAACGTGTGTGTGTCTCTTCGTCAAAGACCTACTCGTCAATGCTGCGAATTTTTTTTTTTTTTTTTTTTTTTTTAATCAACCAAATGAAAATAAATAAATGAATAAATAAGCATTTTGAAAATTATGGTCGGTAATAAGTATAAATATAGTTACATGTAGCAACATGATTCATCACTTCGGGTGTGTGTGTTTGTATATACATATATATATATATATATATATATATCTATGCTTATATTATCATCGAACCGATATTACACCTCGTTCAGTTCGATTACGGTAAAATACGTTCGTGTAGGTCGGGCATCGCGCGCGTTGACCCAATTCGAAAAAAAAAAAAAAAAAAAATGTTCCTGCAGTAATGTTTATTAATAACCGAATGAAAAATCATGACCAACCGTGATTCATCGCGACGTGATTACGCGACTACGAAAAAAAAAAAAAAACCCCTTAAAAAGCACGATTTATTTATACACCTGATAACTATAGCTGTATTATGGCTATATATATATATCTGTGTGTGTGTGTATATAAATATATATATACACGTAGCGTCGAGAGCAAAGCGTACATAGTTGTAAGTGCGCAGCGCGATGATGTGAATATCATTGGTCTAACGGGGTTGCGATGTTTCAGTCCCCCCCCCTCCTTCCCCCTCCCCCGCGTAGTTACAGTTATGTAAGACAGAGACGGACACGCGACTCGAGATAATACGAAAAAAAAAAAAACAAACAAAAAAAAATCGAAAAAAAACGAAGATCCAAATAGAAGAAAATGATGATCGGTTAACCATCGAGTGCCGATTTCTCGGCGTCTCATCTCACGATAATGCGCCTGAAAAAATTAGATTAATAAAAAATCCCAATAATAATAATAATAATAATAATAATAATAATAATAATAATAATAATAAAACAAGTACAATAAAGCTCTTCGATGCAACGAATTAAAAAGCTTCGTCTCAAAATCGACAAATAAAAATTTTAAAGAAAAAAAAAATTAAATATTCGGTTAAAACCAAAACTTTCAATA
Source organism: Diplazon laetatorius (assembly GCA_963662125.1). Classification (NCBI taxonomy): domain Eukaryota; kingdom Metazoa; phylum Arthropoda; class Insecta; order Hymenoptera; family Ichneumonidae; genus Diplazon; species Diplazon laetatorius. Next base: position 2,733,650 of record OY759158.1, on the reverse strand, counting down.
CTTCCTCATTAAAAAAAAAAAAAAAAAAACTATCCAAAAAATAAAATTGAAAAAGAAGAAATCTGTTTCGCGAAACCTTTCGCAGCGCGTGACCGAGATTATGAGAGAAAAGAAAGGAAAGCGACGAGAATAAAAAAAAAAAAAACTTTAAAAAAAAAGTAAAACGCAGATAATACTCGCACCGAACGGTTCTCGGGGGGATAATCCAAACGAAAAGTCGTCCGAGTCGCTCCAACGAAATATATAACTTTTTAACCCTCCCCCGCCCCTCCGTGAGCGACGACCCTGTACCGAGTAGCGGGGCCCGCAATGTTTTATAGCCCGAGGCGTGTAAGCGAGACACAAAACTACGGACGTGTGAGAGAGAGAAAGAGAGAAAGAAAACATCTAGCCAACCGGGGTTTGCGTTTCGGCGTTGTACCGTATCGGTGTTATGCACACGGCGACGCCCAGGCAGGGATGAAACCTGATCGATCGTCGCCTTACCCCCCCCCCCCCCCCTCCCTCCCCCGCCCCCTCTTCACAAGAGACGAACCCAGGCTTGCGCGTGTGAATCGTTCGCACGTTCGGTCAGCCGAGAGCGAGAAAATGAGAGAAAGAAAGAGAACAAGAACCAAAAAAAGACAAAAAAACAAAGAGAGAAAGCGAGAGAAGAGAATCCCAAGTGAACGCCGTTGCATTTTTGTGGATTCGATACTCTGCTTTATCCCCCCCCCCCCCCATTGTTCTTCCTCCTCTTCAATCTCATTAGTTCCATTTTTTCTCGTCCCACCCAAGCACGACGCTTTTGCGACAAAAAAACAATTTTTGAAAAAATATCATTTCTTTCAATTTTCCAAATAATTTCGCAAAAAATTCGTCGACATTGTTTGGCGACGACAATGGGGTCAATGCCTCCATTTTTCGCTTCCTCGTCATGATTCAAACAATATTTTCGAGCATTGGTCATTCGTCAAAGCGACACCGTAAGATCATAACCTCAAAAAAAAAAAAAAAAAAAAAAAAAGCGTTTGATCTTTTCGTGATTCGCACGACGCGAGCGGCCATTGATTCCGTAAACGAGCAACGTGCATTTATCTGTGGTTATATACATATGTAGCACGCTCGGCCGCGTTTGTTCTCATGCATAAATGATTTTCACCGAATGTTCTCGACCGTTTCGCGTTGAGAACCATCGAGAAAAAGGGGGAAGCAAGAGAGAGAGCGAGTCAGAGGTGTGGTGGTGGGGGGGGAAGGGAGATCCGACAAAGGTTAAGCCTACGTGTCTGTCGGAAGTGGTTTGCTCGGTCGCGTGCCGTTACTCCCACCGCCATTGAACGCGCAGGCGCGCCATCGTCCTGCGTCACGTGACTGGCGGGAAACACGGCCGCGCGTTTGAATTCTCAAATTGTTCAAACTTCGCATATTCCACCAAATTATTCGCTCAATTACACCGAAAAAAACGACGAAAAAAAAAAAATAATAATAATAATACAAAGTCGACTTGTACATTATTTTCAACATATCGTCATCGAATCAACGTTGAAAGTTCAAACAAAGATTGTGCTTCTCTTTTGCTTAGGCGAACATTTTTAATTTCGTCAATAATTTTATGTTTTTGTACCGATTGAAAAGAGCGCTCATGATTTTTTGTCAATTTTTTTTTTAATCAAACGGTTGAAAAACTATGAATTGTTTTTTTTTTTTTTTTCAAATGCTCAAGCGATAATGGCTCGAATCGAATGTTGATTTCTCTGAATGTTATGTTTTTGGCCAAATTAAAAAGAAATAATAATAACAATAATTAATAAATAAAAATTATAAGAACCATTTTTTATCGCAATTTTTGCGCTTTACAATTTTTTTTCTTCTTCAAACTTTATGTCCCGATTTATTTTTTTTGGAAAATTTATATGTTGAAGTACACCTAATTCAACGTACTGTCTAAATTTTCAATCATGTTTTTTTTCTTCTTCAACGTTTGATATTCCAAAACCAAATTTGATTAGTTTTCAAGAGCCAATTATTTAGGAATATTTTCGAGCATGTAAAATCATTAGCGTAATTAAAAATAGTCGGCCCGAAAACCTCGTCAATTCGGTACTTCTGAATAGGCGCTTGTACAATCGCAACGTCATACCTCTCGATTGAAAAAATAATAATTTCTGGACCATTAAATAACGTATATAAATATGTAAATAAATTCATATTATCTTTAATGTACATGAACAATTTGGGTGCATTCGTACAAGCGCATCCGGCTCGGCTCGACGTCGAGAAACCTCGATTCCCATATTATATACCCCAACGAATAGATATTACAACATACGAAACAACCACCGCTACAAATTAGATGATTTACGTAAAATAATAATTTAAAAAAAAAAAATAAAAATAAATAAATAATAATTTTCTTTTTCTCAAAAACTCAACCAATTGGAAGATAAAAAAAAATAAGGCGAATGGACGATCGACAGGGCTTGGAAATAAGCCGGTTTACGATGCCAACGTGCTATTAAAAAACAGAAAGCAAATAAAAAAAGATTGAAAAAATAAAAAAATAAAAACAAACAAAAACAATACAAAAACATGAAAGGACATTTTTGCGATAGGTCACGACACTCTTCTGCAATTTTTTTTTCCCTTTCCCCTCGACCCATTCTTGTTTTCCACCGATCAAAGTCGATACACGATTTCCCAGCATCTCAATCCGATCGATTTGAATTATTCTCCCTCTTGAATCATTAATCATTGACATTGAAAATTCGTTACTCCACTCACAAGTAGAAAAAACCATCACACATCTCAAACTCTCATTTTCACGACCGGATTAAAATTTATTCGAAAAACGATTTTTTTGTCCCGAAATAAAAAGTCCAAAAAAAAAAAAATAAAAAAGAAAATTACACCACGGATTGGATAATCGTAAATCATTTTCAGTCAATCGAGAATGATTTGCAAGGCGATCAGATTTTATGTATTTCGTTATCTTCATTCTCATTTTCCAATATATATATATATTTCCATATATATTTATATAAAAAAAAAAAAAAAATTTGTGATACGAGTGTCGTTGTAACGTCAACAACGTTTTGCCTGACTGGCCGGTGCGCTTCTCCCCCCCCCCCCCCACCCTCCGCCCCTCATTCCTTCGAAAATGATTCGCAAACAGTCGTGAAATTCCATCGAGAAAAGGAAAAAAGGAAAAAAAAAACCTAGCTCGTATTTAAAAGCTTGCGAGAGTTATTATCTCGACCGTGAAAATTCTCCGAGCCACCGTGATATCATCCATAATTAATCGGAATAACACATAAGACACATAGGACTCAACAATACAGTCGCGAGTGATTTTACAAAATGTTTTTTTTTCATCTTTCTTTCTTTTTTTGGCGTCTAGCGACTGACTCTTGATTGATTTTTTAAAAATATTTTTTTTCGTGATTTGATATTTGCAAAAAAAAAAAAAAACGGAAACGCCATTTAAAAAAGAAAATAAAAGGCGATAGAAAAAAAATAACAGACAAATATGTTTTTTTTTTTGGATGGGACGCGTCTCGACGGCGCCAAAGAGTCTCGAATAAATATTTGAGGATTGCACTTTTGTTTATGTTTATATTTATGTTTATGTGTATGTTTGCGTGTGTGTGTGTGTTTGCGTCTGCGCCGCAGACATAGGTCTTTCTTATTCTTCTTCTTCTCCTTCTTCTTCTTCATCTTCTTTTTCATATTTTCGTTCGTTATAGAAAATCTTCTGTACACATATAAAAAACCATTCTAAGTATCGGAAGATCGTCCAATTATTTTTTTCTTCTCTTTTTTTTTCTCCTGTTCTTCGTCTTCTTGTCCCTCATATTTTATCTTCTTCTTCATCATCTTCATCTGTTCAAAACGTACCCTCGAAATCAAGTCTCTAAGCCCAATTGATTTTGTCCCAGTCTCCGAAAAAAAAAAAAGAAAAAAAAATGAAAAAAATAATAATAAAAACAATAAAAAACAATAAAAATTGATATACTCCTTACACGATTAATAAAACAATGCAAAGAGAAGCGCGATGAGCGCGCACGCGCGCTTCACCAACGAAATATCAAACAAAAATAATAATTAAAAAAAAAAAAACAATTTAAAATTATACACCCTCGCCGAATACTTTACTCGTCCGTGGTCCGATTATATTTATATATTAAAAAAAAAAAAAAAGAAAAAAAAAAGAAAAACAATAATAATTTGTTGTCGCGATAATTGTGCTGCTCGCGAGCCCGTGTCGTCGATTGTTCGACTATTCGCCAATGGCGAATCATTCTGTCCCTTCGTTAACCATCAAATTCGTCGATCCGTCAATTGTCTTTCGATTTAACTTCCGTCTCTTGTTGGCTTCCCTCGTCCTCCTCGTCCGAATAGGTTGTCGGTGCTTCCCCGGGTTTCAACAATTTTCCCACGTAGTCGTAACTCTCTGCAAAAAAAAAAAAAAAAAAATGAAAAAATGAAGAAAAAAAAATGAAAAAAAAATCATAAATCCAGGAATTTCAACAGTATTACATTTTTTAGGGTCCAACTAATTTTCAATTTCGATCGATCGTGTCACGAAGAAAAACAAAATTCCATTTTTTTTTTTTTTTTCAAAAACTTAAAAAAAATTTTTTAAAAAAAACTTCAAATAAGTCATCCTTAGAATCTGAAAAAATTCATGAATCAAGCTCAGGGTTTCTACTTTACCATGAAATTTTCCGAATATAAAGTTTTCGAAATTTATTCATTATAAAAAATAAACAATAAACAAATAAAATGGAAAATGTGGAAACTTTGAGTGAAAATTTTGGCCTGGTTCGAATTGACACACCACAACAGGATTGACTCTACTGAATCATCTTCTTTTTTCTTTCCCCTTTTTTTTTCTCATTTTCATCAACAAGAAAACTATTTTTACGATGATGATTCAAGTGTTTGGTCCTGCCATCTGCGTCGGTTATCGAAGCAACTTGTTGCTTGAGTATGATATCCCCCCCCTCCCCCACCTCCTTTACCCCCCCCCCCAACGAGCCGTAGATTACCAACGATGACTCGACGAAAAATCAATTTGTGATTTTTTCATTTTTTATTTCACACTTGCCTTTTAACTGTTCTTCCCACTCGAGAATCGAGTTCATTTCGGCACTGTCGAGATCGCTCAAGTCGTCGTACTCGTCCTTGCCGGGAGCCACGGAAAACGTGGCCAAATTTCTGCTCGCGTCTCTACCTCCGAATGCCGCGTACGGTCCACCTGAAAATATTAAACCCAAAAAAATATAATAATATGTATCAAGCATTAAATGAAAAAAAAAATTATTTGAATAAGAAAAAAAAATAAAAATAATACAAAGCAAAGACTTTCTTTTTACTAAAATTGCTAAAACTCTTTTTTCAAGTCCCAAGTCTCCTATTTTCTTTGAATTAACGTGACTACAAAGGGTTGAAAAAATTAAAAAATCGAAAGAAAAATTAAGCATTGAATGAAAAAAAAAAATTATTTAAAAAGAAAAAAAAAACAATAAAAATAATCCAAAGCACGAATTTCTTTTTACTAAAAATGCCAAAACTCTTTTTTAAAGTCCCAAGCTCCTATTTTCTTTGAGTTAACGTGACTACGAAGAGTTAAAAAAAAATAAGAAGAGGAAGAAATTACAGGAATCACCGCATTTAATAACAATAATAATAATAATAATAATAATAATAATAATAATAATAATAATAATAATAATAATAATAATAATAATAATAATAATACCGAATTCTCAACTAAATTGTCACAAAAATTATTGTCTCGTTCATCAATCCTCATCCAATTAACTGAAAATGATCAACTTGGATAATTCAACGATAATGTCGATCTCAATTCCGAAAAAATCCGTTTCGTTCGCGACGCAACGAATTTTTCCGAATTATCCAACCTCTCAACGCGTGCACATCTCGATATTAATTCAGATTGCTCGAATGAGTTGATCGCCTCGGATAACGCAGTCGGCGGCGGAGGGGGCACCCGTTTATTCCAAGGTCGGAACGAACGAGGTTTATACCGCCACCTTAATGTTTTTTTTCTTGTTTCTTTTTTTTTTTTTAAATAAATCGTCGCACGAATCGTCGACGTATCACATGCTCGTGCGAAAAAATATCGACGGATTGCTTATCTCCGACCGACGTTGAATTATTAAGCCCCCGGTGACGCAGTTTGTCTTCTCGGCCATTAACATTATCGTTCCAAATTTTTTTTTTCTTTTTTCATTTTCGTTTCTTCCTTTTCTTTCCTCGCTAATTTGCACACACACCACGGTTTGTGATTGTACGAGTGAAAAATAACAAAGTACAAGTTTTGTAGATGACAAAAACATCTCCGAAAACTGGATCAACGACAGAGGGAGAGAGAGAGAGAGAGAGAAAATAATTTAAAAAATTACAAAAATAAATAAATGACAAAGAAGAAAAATATATATTCAAAATATTTGACGATTTTAATATGCTCCTAATCTCTTAGCCAATGAATCAATCGTTGAATTGAGCTAGAGAGAGAGAGAGAGAGAGAGAGAGAGAGAGAGAGAGAGAGAGAGAGAGAAATAATTTAAGAAATGAAAATAACAAAAATAAATAAATGACAAATAAGAAAATTGTATTTTTTAAAAAATTAACAATTTTAAGTATGCTCGAAATTTCTTAGTCAATTAATCGAATGTTCAACCGACGTTAAAAGAAGGAGAGAGAGAGAGAGAGAGAGAGAGAGAGAGAGAGAGAGAGAGAAATAATTTAAGAAATGAAAATAACAAAAATAAATAAATGACAAATAAGAAAATTGTATTTTGAATAAAATTTAACAATTTGAAGTATGCTCGAAATTTCTTAGTCAATTAATCGAATGTTCAACCGACGTCAAAAGAGGGAGAGAGAGAGAGAGAGAGAGAGAGAGAGAGAGAGAGAGAGAGAGAGAGAGAGAGAGAGACAGAAATAATTTAAGAAATGAAAATAACAAAAATAAATAAATGACAAATAAGAAAATTGTATTTTGAATAAAATTTAACAATTTTAAGTATGCTCGAAATTTCTTAGTCAATTAATCGAATGTTCAATCAACGTCAAAAGCGAGAGGGAGAGAGAGAGATAGAGAGAAAAAAATAATTTTAAAAAATCAAAATTACAAACAAGAAAATTATATTTTAAAAAATATTTACTATTAAATTATTAAAATATTTTCACTTATTCGACTAATCGATCGTTCAATCGACGAAACTTTCAATCGAAACGCGTGACATCCGTTGACAATCGTCGAATCATTTCGTTTATCAAATGAAAAAAAAAAGAAGAGAAAAAGAAAAGAAGAAGAAGAAGAAAAAGAAAAAACTCAGCTATTGAATCGACCACGGGCGACTCAATTGACCCAAGTGCAACGAGAATGCAGTGTCATCCCGGCCGAGCAGTCAAGTTTTTCAAGGACATTTCTAATAATCCCGCCGTCCTTTCGACATCCCGTTTGCACCGTGAATTCCGTGCAAAAGTAGCAAAACCGCGCGGATCAACAAAATAATAAGAAAACAAGACAAAAAAAAATAGAAGTAAAGAAAGGAAGAAAAAATAAATTGAAAGAGTTGCAAACGGAGTAAAAATTCAATACTTTTACATTCAAACGTTTCCAGACAATCGAGAGCTCTACGTAAACGGGATTTTTTTATTATTTTTTTTTTTTTTAAACAAACGTTACACACGTCTGTGAGATTCTCGCAACGGGGACGCGTTATCAGCGTCATTCTTCGCGTTTGCAACACCGCAACCAGAGAGGAGCTCGATGATTGTCGTATCTGTGAATTTTTTTTATTCGTATTTCGAAACAAACTCGAAAATCATTGTCGTAACATCGCAATTTATTTACTATTATTATTATCATTATATTTATATTTTTTAGCATTAGCAGTTGAAGACACATTTGATTGACAATAGGTTTCATTGATTTATTATTATTATTATTATTATTATTATTATTATTATTATTATTATTATTATTATTATTATTATTATTATTTTATCGTCATCATTATTATTCCGGTTTGGTATTACCGTTTTAAACAATTGTTGTTTTGTTTTGCTAAAAAACTTGAAAAAATAAATAAACAAATAAATAAATAATCAAATAAAAAGTTATGCGAATAAAAAAATTCGATTTAATTGATTGCCAAAGGGCAATCGACCATGGAGTCCTCAATTATCATTAATTTATCATTATTATCGTTATTATTTCAAATGCAATTGATTATGTATATATTATTTTGTTTTTCTTCGTAAACATCTAATGCGGTTTATCGTTTCGACGAATATATAATACAGAGAGTACAGAGTTAGAGAGAGAGAGTGAATTTTTCGTCGGAGTTCATGCCCCCCTTGCGAGTGCCAACACATTTGCGTCCGTTGCACGCGTTTGCCTTTCTTTGTCTTTCTCTTTCTCTCCCTCGCTCTCTTTCTCTCTCTCCCTCTCTGTGTCTCCGTGTGTGTCTGCATGTGTGTCTGTTCGAATTTTTATATCCCGCGCACGTATGCGCGCCTACCCGCTTATTTTTATGCACGCGGACGACGAGACACTCCGTCGTAGGCGCGACGAACGATCTGATCTCATCGCTCTCTCTCTCTCTCTTTCTCACTCTCTCTCCCTCTCTCTCCGACCGGACAACAATTCGCTTGCGGAAAAACAAAAGATCGAAGGCAAAAAAAAAAAACACAAAGAACAAGAAAACAAACATCGAAATCAAAAAAAGAAAACCCATCAACAAAAATTTATCCAACTACGTAACGTCAAATGCAAAAATAGAATTTTTCGATTTTTCGATAAATTCGCGGAATTTGTAAATTGAAAAAAATTGTTTGTCTATAAAAAAAAAATTATTGAATTGATTTAATAGTATACATATAAAAATATGTACACACACGCAAAGTTTTTTTATCAGCGAGATTATGATTTTTTTTTGTTGTTTCACATTAATCGATCGCGCTTTCTACTTTCTCCGATTCGATCGTCCTCGTTTGAAATTTTTTTCTCTTCCACTCGAACAAAACCATGAAAAAAAATTAATTAACCCTAGATCACCGTCGTGTTTTTATCAAAAATACATTATTGGGTTTTCATTTTTTTTTTTTTTTTTTGAGGTTAGGTCGCCCATGTGAAAATTATTCCAAATCGTTGGAATCGTCGAAAAACACGGTCGTACAGTTAATCTTCACGTCACGAACCTCATTATCCGCACCTTCGACGATCCAACGATCGATCGATTTACGAAGGTCGCGATCAATGACGCAAGCAAGTAACCGGCGCCCCACGATCGATCCATATATATATATATATATATATATATATATATATATATATATATATATATATATTATTTTTTACACAGAGACACAAACCCATCGTCTAATGCTCAGTCACCTCGAACTTTTCCAACGTTCCGCATTCTCCCAATGGAATAACTCAAAAATTCATGAGGCACAATCGAAAACTCGAAATCTTCACGATCGTCTCTTGCAAATGACATTCACGACCTTTTTTCCAGATCAAACGCAAGATTATACAAATCCCATCGTTTCTCAGAATTTGACCTGCTTATGCATGCATCACGACGAAAGAATGAAATAAGGAAAATAATTTTTTCGAAAAAATAAATATAACATATATATATTCTTTTTTTTCCAGCTCATTCGGTCTTTGTCCAATCGTGAGTGTCTGAGATGGTCTTCCAGACGATTGCACCGATTCTGATTCCATATGAGAAAAAGAAAAGAAAAAAAAACGGATGAAAACAGTTGCACAAAGTGCAACAGAGGGCCCCTCTTCAATACGACGATGTGCTCTACATGCCGTCCGTCTCTTTCACATCGCCACAAGTGCGACGGAGACGGCTGAAATCTCTAAAACGCATTATTCTTCTTGACGATTGAGCCGTCGGATAAAACACGAGAACGATTGACCGAGTAAATTTACCCGACAGTCAATCGTTCTCTAATATCGTCGAAAAAATCAACCGCGACCGAGAACAATGGTTTACAGTTTTGGGGTTACCGACCGAGCACAACGCAACTCGGATCGTCGAGCCAATCTCTCTGCGTGATTTCACCACGCGACACACTTCAACGCGCATGAACGTGAGAAACAAAAAAAAACTTGACAAACACGTAAAAAAAAAAAATGGAAAAGGGAAAAAAAGTGTAATTTGTGCCATCGGGTTGTCAAAGAGAACGAAAATGTTTCCTCATAGTTAGGTTATGGATTATCATTATCATCATTATTGTCGTGATTATTTGTTGAATGATGAATCTATCATTCGACTCGTCACGAAAGTTGTGACGAGTCATTTTTCATTCGCAACCACACACACACACACACACACACAAATAAATAAACACAGACAACTCACCGGGACCGTAAAATCTCGCTCCCTTCGTCATATCGTAAACGCTTCCATTGACGGCCACGAGTATACGTCCGTCCGGTCCTCTGCCGTCGTACGGTTTTAATTCCTCAACCGTGAAATCACGTCGCAATTTTGGCAATTTGTTGACTATCGGTACCGGTGCGACGGTTTTCGTTTCACCACGAAATATTTTGTAAACGAGAAAAGCTATAACGGCAACGAGGGCAAGATTCACCGGGCTTTTGACGATTTCGCTGACAAAACTGCCGACGATTTCTTGATTACCATCGGAATTGGTTGTTGGAACATCGGAGCCGGGAACCGGCTGCGCGTCACCGTGTTCCGCCATCTTGACCACTGACTCGGTGTCTCGCTTTTACGTATCGTTGCGCCTCTACACGTCCCCGCCTAATCGTGTTCACCGTGTGTGTGTGTGTGTGTGTGTGTGTGTCAAACGTGTCGGCCTTTGCTCCGATAATCGTGTTTGCGTGCGAACAAGTTTTTTATCCCCGTAGTTGTCGTGAATATAACAACGAAGGATTATTTCTATGTTGGTTTGTTTTTTTTCTTCTTTTTTTTGCTTTTCTCACCGCGTGCGCACGCAGACGTGTTCGAACTCGCGTCGACAGGTCTCGACTCGTCCCGAGACACCGACAGCTCGGCCGGTCTCCCACCCCCCACTCCCCGGCGCTTCGACATCGCCCACTCTCGCCGTCGCGGACGCGACGCTGCTGCCGCGCCGCGTGGCGGCTGATTCTTGTACCGCCGCGCGCTGCTCGTCGTCTCACTCGAACAACCTCCCCCCACCCTTCCTCACCCTCTCTCGCGTGTGTGCCTTGGCTGTGTTTGCGAGCACTGAAATATATATATATAAGCGATTCCACGTGACTTCAGCCACAAAAAAAAAAAAATTCAACAAACAATTTTAAAAAATTCGGCTATTTTATTGCAATATATTCACCGAGTGGCGAAATAAAATTTTTTTTTCTGATTTTTCCTCTGGACTGTTAACTATGTACGTAATTGAATAAACGCGTATGACGCAATTGTGAGGTTTCGAATATTCCGCCCATGTCATTTCGCGATAATCGCGAGTGGCCGGTGGGGGGAAGGGGAAGGGGGGGCAGTGGGATACGTGCGAATTCGGGATACCATTGCGATGGTGCTGCTATCCACGATTTAAACGGGTTTTGAGCTAAACTCGCGATGAAGAATATTATTGCAATGATAACGAAGTTTTGCGAAAATCGACACGAAGATATATATACATAGTTCGGGGGCGGTAGGTCAATGAGATACGGCAGCGAGGGTTTGGGTGGCGAAGCTTCCACGAAATTGATATTTATGTATGAATTCGATTCTTCAACTTCTTACTCACAACGTCCGAGAAGACGCCTATCTTCGGAAATAGTTCGATTCAACGGTTAACTTTGAATTATTTATTATTCATTATTTATTATTGATAAAGTATTTTTGAAATTTCGCATTCTTATGCTCGAGGCGAAGATATTTAATTCTTTTCAATTTGTTTTGTCAATTTTCTATGAATGTTTTGTGTATATATATATATATATATAAACATACATGTGTAAGACTACATTGTGTACCTCTGCTCGCTGAAATAAAAATAAATGAAAAATAATAATATTTGGAAAAAAAAACCGCCATTGTCCTCTACGTTATCGGCTGAGCGGCGTTTTGAACAACGATCGAACAGACAGAAATATCGTGTATAAAGAATCACATTACCCGTCTTGTATTGCTGCGCAAAAAACGTATGATCTACATACATATGTTGATAAAAAGTCGGATGTTCGAGTTTTCAGCGAACGTAGTGCGCCGGAGCTAATGTTAATTGCTACGTGATGGCTCTACAGGTGCGATTCTCGTCGCCCGGCTTATCCGCACGTTCTCTTTCTCTCGCTCCGCAGCGCGCGCCCGTCGCGCTATTTCTCTCGCACTCGTGGCGGAGCACGTAACTACTCTTATATCGCCTTAAACGCGTATAAAAAAATGAAATATACATATATGAATTTATAAAAATGTATCCTATGGAATTGAGCACATTGAGGAATCATATCAAACGTACGGTTTATCAACAAATTTACGATTAGGCATGATTTGAGTTAGAGAGAAGGATCTAGCAAAAATGTGGGTGAATAATTTTTTGTAATCTTTCTGAATTGTCCAAAAAGACCTTTGTTTGCAACGTAATAACAGTCTTTATTGTATACATAATTTCGTATAAAAAGATACAGGATTAGATGTACACTTTCCAATGGGGGCCTGAGTTAGTATAAAAAATATACAAAGTTGAACAACACAGAGAAGGCCTTGCGCGAGGGATCGTGGCAGTGGAACCTCACCCATGTACGACACAATACAACCATCTTCGACGCATTCAGCGACGAATCTCACAACAAACTATCGCACGCTTTCCATAAAACACGCGTCGCATCTGTATTCAGGCTTTGTGAGAGACAAAAAAAAAAACAACAACAACAACCAAAGCTGCGGTAACAGTTTGTGCCTGCACACTGTTACGACGCCACAAATGAAGAAATAAAGGCTTGGATTTTAGTTTGCCATCTGTTTTTTTGTAATTTCTGATGTGATTATTCGAAGAAATGTAAAATAAATCGGGTTTCGAATTTTGGAAAAAATGCAGAAAAATTTTAGGTTAAAAATTTGCTGCGTTAATCGAGTACGATGGATTGCATCGCTCGAATGAGACTTTGGCGTCGAACACCATTGTCGAGTCACAGTCGTTATACCATCTGGGAAAATTATATTTGACTGTAAGTGTACGCCGTACAACCGCTGAACGTGTAAGCAATTCCATCCTGCAACATTATTAGTTTTATTACAATTTTCATTGTCGATCGGCATAATTGTTGAATTGTTTGTTCGACGGATAAGAAAATAAGGCTTACCCTAACAAGACCGGGAAGTTCGGACCAAAAATCGTAATTCGGTATCAATTCCCAGCCGACGGCCCCTCGGAAAAATTTCAGAGCCAGAGCGCCGACCAGCAAATATATTCCGCTGAAGACGAACAGAAGAATCAACATGATCGATCCGAACGAAAGACCACGCGCCTCGGGCATCGTTCTGCATGCGTGCGGCGACATAAGCGCAAAATGCTGAAACGAAACGTTGTTGGAAAACATACGACGAAAGACAAATTACGACAGAATGTTAGAAATTTCATTTTTTCAATTGAAACGACGATTCATAATATTTGGAGGTTATTCGACGTTTTTTTTTTGCAATGTCAAGAACTACTAACAAATTTATTGGCCAATGGCGAGGCGAGCATGGATATGCTGGAGCCTGGACAATCGTTGCAGCAAAACAGACTTATCCGAGCTGTTTTATCATCGTGGGCGAGTACGAGTACGGCGGAGCCGTCCTCCGTCAATTCCCATTTTGTTTCCGAGGTGTCGCCGAGACTAAAAGGCAGGTCGTTTTGTGTTTGCGCACATAACTGAACGTTCAATTAACAATGTTTAATATTAACAACGATGATAAAAAGAACTATTCGATCTTGATCATTCGGCGAAAAGATTTTAACGAGAATAACACTTACCGACACGCCCGGTTTTTTGTTGCAAGCGCCAGGCGTACTCGTACTGTTGCCGAGGTTCATTATCTCATCCTTGCATGGCATAAACGAAAATGTATAATTATGTTGGGCTCCCTTCAACGGACTGTAAAGAAAAATAAAAGTCGAGCGACCGTTATTCCAACGGTTCGTTCCCAGAGTCGCAAGGGTCTATCGGCACAACCCGAGCCACTTCTTCACGACCTTTTGAATTCATAATTATCAGCAACACACATAAGAATTGCTTAATCATCGTATTTCAATTGTTAATGTCATCCCGAAATCGGTGCAACCTTTTCCATCCGGATAATCAACTTTGAGGTTAGAAAATTTGCGAATATTCGAGGTTAGCTCACGGAAACAAATAAATAACCTCTAAACGCGGATTACAGGAGCAAACACGATGTATGCATCGAAGAACATTTACGAAAATTATATTTTTCATGACAAAAGAATACAAATACAATCGAACCTTGTGGGTGACACTTCTGTCAAATCGTAGAAACTCTTATCGGGCAGGTGACAGTGACAGGACGATTCCAATACGCATTTTAACGCGTCGACGTCGACCGGAATGCAGATCGTTGTCACCAAACTCACAAAAATAACGTGCTTCAAAGCTTTTCGATACATTATTCTTGATAAATTCGTTTGTACGAACTTTTTATTGACATTCGAACGATGCCATGACGTTTGATGCGTTTGCTCGAATCTCGTCGAAACAAATTTTTGCTGCAATCATGCGTATCCACTACTTCTGAGAACGTTTCCAACGCGTTATCAACTGTCGGTAAGGTAGCGATTGCGATGTATGACATTTTGACTTTCGGCCAGTCTGCCTCATCCCAGTTTGGGTAGTTGCCAATTTGACTCGTCCCAGTTTGCCAAGCCGGTCGTTCATCTTACCCGCCATTTATCGCGACCTGCGCGCCATCTACCCGTTTGAAAAATGGAGCGGAGTTGGTGACACCCCAAAATTTTTACAAAAATAAATCGATTTGGAAACTTAGCGAACCGATAAAATACAAAAAATAAAAAATAATTAACTCGATTATGATTTGAAACAAACGATGAGCTTTCTGATGAAAGAAGAATTTTTAGAATCGGCTGTCTGAATCACGAGATATTTGTATTTTTACACAAAATAGAGTGAGCTTCGCGATGCACAGAACGTGAGAAACAAAAATGGCGGCACGCTCATGCGAAACGATATTTATTCGTCTTTGAACTGCACAAATGACGGTTCAATCTTTGGATCATCTCCGGGGTCCGATCGAATGTGTTTTTGTGTGTCGTCACACCGATTTTACTTCGAGAAATAATATTATCGACGGGCCAACCACCGGGAAAATTCTGAGATATACGGGACGGAAAAGAAGATATGAGAACATCTTCAATCAATGTTGAATGCCATTTGTGATGGCCAATCATCGCAGCCCAGAGATAACTACAACATTTTTCATCAAACAATATGCCTGGAGTTAAAAATTCCAACCTTAAATTTCAGCCAATTTTACCTTGCAAATGCGAATTGGAAGGTCAAGTGAGATTAGAATATGTTTTCCATCTTTGTTTCAACCTCAATGTGATCATTGAGGTTTGAACGAACCATTTTTTTTGTCGACAATTTCTGAGTTGACCATCGTCGCACCTTCCGAGTGAGGGTTAAATTTTCTTCCTTCGTTATTTGACCTTCGTTCAACCTTCCATACTTAAGGTAATATCCTAGAGACTAAGAGTCAAAGCAGAGAGAGAGAAAGAGAGAGAGAGAAGATGGGAAACAAACGCGCAACGTTGCCATGTCTACTGGATCACGACCAACTCCTCATATAAACCGTATTTCCCGATGTTTATTTGCTCATTATTATCATCACAATCTCCTGATCTCTACCGTCAAGTGCCCAAAATGTTGTTCGAATATTCAACTCGCAGCTCAAGTGTTTTCATTCAAATCTGACGAGGACTTTTTGTATTATATCAAATTGAACGTGATTCTCCATAAGGCTCCATGTTAAACGTGTGAAAATAAAAGTCTTGATATATTTTTTCTGGCGCTCCGGAAAGCCATGAAAAATTTAACTGAACCTTTTTCTTATCAATACCTGTAATCATGCAAAGTTTCATGAAAATCTGACGAGGAACTCTCTCATAAAGGGTACTAAAAAAAAAATAAAAAAAAAAAAAATTTCGATCGATGGGGTTTCCCTCGAACGCCGCGCAGAGGTCCAGCCGCAGCAGCAGCAGCAGCGGTGCGGCGTCATCAGCGCCACAGCGTCCGTGCGTCTGGATCACGCACCAATCCGAGAGATCCCTCGAGAGCGTGGACGGATCACTTGTTGCACCGCTGCCGTCCTGTCGCCCGGCACGGCCCGGAACTTCGAGTCCCCCTCGAGACACTCGACCCGAAAGTAATTTTAACGCGCGACGCGCATCGAACCGACCGTCTCCCGACAATCTTCAACCAGCGTCTTCCCTTTTTTTTTTTCATCATAATAATTATCGTAATTATTTTGTCATTCACGAAAAAAAAAAAAAAAAAACAACAACAACTCGTTTGCATTTCAGAACGTCCGGTTATTATTTTTATAGTTGTGTTATTTTTTTTTCTTTACTACGTCATCGTGCAAATCGAGGTGACACGTGAGTGCAGTGACTCGAACGTGAAATATTATTATTATTATTATTATTATTATTATTATTATTTCGTGTTTTTGTTTTTGTTGTGCTTCGATTGTGAATTGTTTTGTGAGTGCGGGGCTTGGGATGCTTTTTGGGAATGGCACACGTTAACGGATAACAATCATCATCATCATCATCATCGTCATCATCATCATCGACTCGACTCAAACTTCTTCTGTTTCAAATTTATTCATTTATTTATTTATTTAATTATTCATTCATTCATTATTCTCGATTGAATTGCTCCGGTTACAATCATGGTGAGTAAACTTCATTGACTCATATAGTTTCATTTATTCATATGCTTTGTTTTGTTTTGTTTTGTTTTTTTTTTTATAAATCGTTTATTTATTTTTCGTTCGGCTGTGAAAAAAAAATTATGTACGTAAATTTAAATAATTTTGGAATATTCGTGATTTCACGATACGAAAAATATCGATCGTTGATCGTGATCGATATTTCGAAGTCACATCGTCGTGTAGTTATTTAATTTCACAGTACAGACATGTTTTTTTCGTTTTTTTTCGTTTTTTTTTTAATTGGAATTTTAGGTCAAGCGAATGAGATTTCGAAGATGGAATTTTCGTTCACGAATATTTCGTTGTTATCACATTATTGTGTCGTTTTCATTATTTATAATATAATATGATGTAATATCATTGAAATAATGTAATATATATATATAATTTGAATTCATAATGAATGATGAAAACAACACAATAATGTGACAATAAGAAAAATATTCGTGAATGAAAATTGTTAATGGTTCAAAATTGTTTATTTAAAAAAAAGTTTTTTCTTTTCTTTTTTACATTATGTTGAGAGATGTAGGAGATGTTGATGCGTTGAAGGAAGTTGAGAAAGATGGACTGAGTTTAATTCGTTAATCCGGACACACACACACACGCACACACAAACACTCACGAACGTACACTATAACACAATGAATCTATACGGGTTGTGGTGCGGTGCAATTAGCTGAGACGAGACGCGTAAAACGATCCGGAGATTAAAAAAAAAAAAAAGAGTCCGAGACTCCGCAAGCGTCTCGGATCATCTCTCCGATTACTCACCGTGAATAATATTCTTTCAAACTTAAAAAAAAGAACGAAAAAAAAATACCAGCACAACAAACTTTGCACAGCTCCGAAAAACCAAAAAAAAAATTTGATGCTAAATTATTCGCAATTTCAACTTTGTCTCCTCCAATATATAGAAACGAAAATGCCATTGAATCGCGAACAAAAACTTTTCCAAACTCTCAACCAATTTCTCAAGTCATCGTGAAAAATAAAAAAAAATAATTGTAACCAATTGTTTTCAACATGGCCCAGAAAGACATATATTTTTTCGCAAACATAACCGGCAGGCACGTTCACAATCGCTCAACCGCGACACGACCGATGTCAACGAAGCTTTTCTTTCCCCTGAAACGCGTTCGCAGCATTTTTTCGAAAAAAAAAAAAAAAACAGTAAATAAAAAAAAAACAAATTACAATTGTTTCACAATTGTTCTGAACGATCGACCAACTTTCGTTTACGTATATTATCGTATCGTCGAAAAAATAAATGTACAAAAATAAATAATAATAATAATAACAACAATAATAATTTTTAAAAAATTAAAATAATAATAATAATAAATACATGAATAAATGAATAATAATAAAAATAAAAAAAAATTAGCCAAAGATTGAGAATGAACCGAGTGACGGTTAGCCGGTGGAGGAGCGGGGGGCGGAGGAGGGGGGGGGAGGAGGACATGGTAAGGTAAGGTAAGGTTGGAAGAGATCATCGGAGCAGAAGCAAATTGTAGAAAATTCTCGGAAAAAGTTTGAATGGAACGTTGCCGATTATATCGTACGTTTCAGAAACACACACACACAATAACACATATATATATATATATATATACATATATATATATCGTTCGGTTTTGTCGAGGCTTTGTTCGCCGTTATAATGCACGAAGAAGTGTAGTAGGCATGTACAGCAGACAGAGAAAGTTGAAGGGAGCGCAGTGTGTGTATGAGAGAGAGAGAGAGAAAGAGAATAAGCAGAAGCGAGAAACATGGAGCAACACCGGCAAAACGATGCGCGCGCCGTGGTCTTTTGTGCTCCGAAAACCTTTGCGGACTTTGGTGGTGGGTTCTTAACTGTGAGCGCACCCTGTAGCAGGTATATATAGATGTAGGTAAAGCGGGGTATAAACTGTATAAACAGCGGGGAGGCTGGAGCCGCGGGGGCAGGGGGGGGAAGGAGGAAGGAAGGAGGTGCACAACGGTGCGCGGACGAAGCGAGATGGATGCAAGGGCCGCGAGAACACAACCAGCCGAGAGCGACCAGCCTCTCTCCGTACCTTTTCGTATTCATCGCACATCCGTTGTGTCCCCGTTGCTCTCTCTCTCTCTCTCCCTCTCTCTCTCTTTCTCGCTGACTGTGTGCTTCCAAAACGTTTGTATGCAATCTCTTCGGTCCGAGATTTCTGCCGTAGTTCCTCGTGACGGTAGAAAAAAGTGCCCCCCCCCCCCCCGCCTCTCTCCCCTCCCCTCCCCTCCACCGACTACCGACACGGACAATCGAACAGCCCACACGATTGCACACGTGAATTTCTCATGCGGTTCGACGGTGCAACGAAAATCGTACGTCCAGACCTCGATATGCGTTCCTCGTTGAGGTTAGGATGCAAGAAAATTGAAAAATAATCGTTTTGTCTTGTTCGTTTGTCCGCTCCCTCGTGGATAAAGGCTGTGTGACGGTCTGATGAATTTTTTTCGATACGATTTTCACGTCGATGTGTTGTTAATGTCCGAAAACGCCGCGACCGCGCGTCGGACGGTCGACGCGCGTGCGCGCGACCACCTCGAAAACGCGATTCGCGATTGCTCGCGAGTGGCTCGACCGATTTCGATGGGATTGATGTCAAACTACGGGGAATCGTGGCAACATTTTTTTCTTTCCTATGGTGTGATCGATTAAGTTGAGCCGTTTCCCGGGAATTTATGAATTACGATTTTTTTTTTTCATCGTCTCTCGCGTGTGTTGACGTCTGTCGTTCGTGCTTGCATTTCACACTTTTTGTTTTTTCGTTGCATTGTTATCAACGTTCACAATCTCTTGTCTTGTGTTTCCGCGAGTTCGTTATCTATCACGCTTCTTCGTTTCTCTCGTTCGTTCTTGGGCATTATCTCCGTTTGAAAATCTGCAAATCTCGCCCGCGGCCTCTTTCCACCTCCCCCGCCGCCACCCCGTTCTGTTCTTCTTCGTTTCATCATGCGGCCGCGTGTGCTCGTGAGGTTACTACAAACCTGTTTTCCCCGCTGTCAGCGTTCGGTTGAGTTTGCTCGGAAAACTTTTTACTACGTTTTTTTTTCTCTTTCTTTCTTCTTTCGTTTCATTCTTCTGACCATTGTTGTTATTATTTTCCACGAGATGCTGATGAGGCGCGCTTTTTCCATTGGAAAAGAAACAAAAAAATGATTAAACCTGGTTCAGTTACCGACCGAGCGAAGAGATAAGAATAAGAAAAGAAGAAAGGTCAACGATTGGAAGCGTGTGAATGATTCGATTGTCAATTTTTTTTTTTCGAAACAAAATTGGATATTTTTTTTTTCGAAACGAAATTGGATATTTTTTTTATTCGAGAAAAAATTGGATATTTTTTTTTCCGAAAAAAAATTGAACATTATTTTTTTTCGAAAAAAATGGGATATATTTTTTTTTTGGGCAAATTCAGCCGCGATCTTTGTTCCGTCGAGAGAAGAAGAGCGGAAGTTGAAAGTTGAACACGCAGTTTGGCCCCGTGCATGGGAAAACCATGAGTCGGGCTCGAAATAAATTTTCCCGCCCCCACCCACTCTAATGGAAACGAAGGAAAAAAGAAACCAAAAAAAAAAAAAAAACAAAAAAAATAGTCGACGGTTTGCGTCTGGACCGAAATAGACGAGTCGATGTACCGAGAGAAAGAGGGGAAAAAGGCGAGGATATGGTGAACGACGAAAATGGTTCGTCTTGTTCATTGACTTTTGCGTTTGCGGAGTTAATATTGCGCACGTAGAGCAGCGCGCGTGTATAATGTAATATTCGTGTCAAGGCGACACGCACGGTCGGTCATGGAAGCGTTCGAGCACGTCCTCGATAATTGCACGAGATTAAATGTTACGTGTGTCTGTGTGTAAGAATCGGTACGGTAAAGTTGTAACTAACGCTTTTCACGATGTCCACTGGGTCATTAGTTTCTACGTCTTGATCACAAAGAACGGCCTGTTTAGGTTTGCAGAAAACGAAAAAAAATATATATATATATCTTAAGATACATATGTTCCGTGAAATATTCTCAGCTTTCCGATAAGAGCATTGAAAAGAATTTCCAAAATTTGGGCAACGATCGAAAAATCAGCTTTTTACGTTTCAAATTCGATTTCAATGGATTTTCGAGAGTCGAAATGAAAAACTGATTATTTTCATCGAAAAGATGAGACAATTTCACGTGAAAAACACATTTTTCAATATATTTTTTTCAACGGCGTGAACGTGTGAAAAAAATACTGAAAAAAAGTAAATAAGATAAATAAAAAATACGTTAATTGACAGCTGCCAAAATAATAGGGAAAATAAATCTGAAAAAAAAATTGGGAATTTGTTTTTAAAAATGCACTTTGAGCTGCGTGCATAAATATCATAAAGGTCCCAGATAGTGAAGCCCAAAATTGTCCGATGTTTGATATATATATATCAGGGTGGTCCTTATTGCAACTTTTTTTTTATTTTGGCCCTCCCAAAAGATCAAAGTGATTCAAAATAAATCGAAAAACAATGTTCTCAATACTCGAGGTCCTTATCTAAATTCTCAACCCTTCCAGATTCCTCTCAAAGTTTTCCCGATTCAATAAAACAGTATTTTCCTTATATTTCAGAATTTTTGTACAAAAAATGAAAAATGATGAAACTTCGTAAATTTTCTACCAATTACAGTGTAGCTATATCGAGAATTCTTTATAGATTATAAATTCATATAATGCATATACATATACGTATACATATAATTTCGAGTATTTCTATATTAAAAATAAATTATTCCAATTTTTTTTTTCATCACTGCTTTCGCAAAAATATCGGAAAAATTTCATACATTTTACGTACCGCGAGTATTAAATATTGTCATTCAGTTTGATTCCGGTTTCCAGCCATTTTGTCGACGAAACGAGTTTGCGTTGAGGTTTACTCGTATGTATACATATATATATATATATATGTCGTGTGGATAATCGGTTATCGGCGTTTTGAAACGTAAAACTTGGCAAGACCGACCGTCGCACGTTCGAGGTCTCCGTTGTCCGCTCACACATTTGTCTATGCAAAATCGACCTAATAAACATCCCTCGTTTCGCTTATATACAGAATACCCACACCCACACACGTAGAGAGGCAGAGAGAGAGAGAGAGAGAAAGAGAGAGACACGAGCAATCACCGATTCGCACCCTGCACTCCACTTTCGTTCGCGTTGAATGAAATTTCGGCTTCGAGTGCCCGGCGGATATTGCTCGTTTAAATTCGTAAAATCGTAACACCCCCCCCCCCCCCCCAGCTTGACATCTGTATCAACGCCCCCCCCCCTTTTTTTTATTGCCGTGACGTGGCGGTGCTCTTTGTGACGATGAAAATCAAAGAACAAACTGATCAAACGGTCAACAATGCTATTTTCGATATCAATGAGCCAATCTGACAAGAATCGATAATTTTTTTTTCTTCTATGTTTTTGGTTTCCAATAATTTTTTTTTCTTCATTAACAGGAGATATATTATATATTATATATATATATATATATATGCAAGATCATTTTATTCATTTAGCATTGGACATTATAATCTGAAAAATAAATAAATGGAGTGAACCAGTTAGCCCAGCAATATAATAATAATAATAATAATAATAATAATAACAACAACAATGATAAGCTATATGCAATGATCATGATGAATTTTAACTAATTTTATTATTATTATTATTTTTACTACTACTATGACTAGCACAACTATTATTATTATTCTTATTATTATTATTATCCAATAATAATAATAATAATAAGTTATGCAATGTCCATCATGAACCTCAACTATTTTCATCATTATTATTATCATTATTTCATTAACTATATTTTTTTATTGCATATAATGAAAAATTATAAATAATTATCTTATGCAATATTCATCATGAATCTCAACTGATTTTATTATTTTCACTATTTTCCCCAATACTAATGACTACCAACAACTATTATTATTATTATAATTAGCCAATTCTGTAATAAATAGTAATAAGAAAAACTAATAATAATATTTGGACACATGCAAAGGCACAGCTGCATCCACGTGCCTTGCATCGGAGTCTCCTCGGCTCTTCCGCAGCTTGCTTCGAAGCAATAATAAAAGCACGCCCCGCTCGTTTATACATATATATATACACACACACACACACTTACACACATGTAAAACACGACTGAGCATGGCGGTAGTTGTCCTCTGCAAATCGCTTCCTCCGAGAGCACGACTTCCGCTCGGCCAACTCATTCGTTGTCTCGTGTCCCGGGTCTGTTCATGTCCATGTTGGTCGCTCGACCTAAATCTAGCATCGATTTGTGCGAATTACGCACATTCGTGACGATCATCGGTCCTGCGACCCTTTCGTACAGGAAGGGAGGGGGAAGGGCCGAAGGGCCTTCACAGCATAAATTGCCATGAAACGAAAAATGTGGAAATACTTTCTTTCTTTTTTTTTTTTTTCGTTACGTTGTTTTTCTATAATTTTCCGGAAACTTTCGTTTTCAATGATCTCGTTCGAGGGTTGGCGACGCGCGTTCCAGATGGAAGAGCATCGAGGACCCTTCGGTCCCTGCAGACCTTGTCGATGGGGAAGTAAAAGTAAAACAATTGTTTATATGTATATAAATATATATGTATATATAATATATAAACTATACATGGGTTTGGGTTTTAGAAGTAGTCAAGACATTGAATTTTCATGTGAAAGACTCAAATCTCAAATATGATCGATAGCTCATGAGGATTGAAGATTAATTTATAAATTTTAAATGAAAAAAATAAAATTCGGTTTTTGAATTTTCGAATTTTCACCGATTCCATCAGTTTTTACAGAGAACCCAACGTGAATTTGACGTATATTGTGTGAAATTTTCTCAGCTGTCTGAAAAAAATTATGAAAAATAAATTCATACATGCGCAATGCCTGAAAAATAGCTTTTTATGGTTAAAGCTCGATTCTGAGAGCTTCTAGTCAGTCCAAACTGAAGATCTATATTTTTTTCGGAAAGTTGAGATAATTTTACATGGAAATGCATTCTGAGTGTAATTTTTATTTTGCGATGAAATACTTAGAAATTAAATTGAAAAAAAAAAGGAAAACAGAAATGTGACGAAATGCCCATAATTACTACAGCCAAAATAATGGAGAAAAAAATCTGAAAAAAATCAGGTACATACAGGTCATCAAGGACTACATCCTAAAAAAAAATGGAAAGATTCTGAGGGGGGGGGGTCATCCAAACCGATGCCTATATTTATTAGAATGGTCCATATATATTAATCTAGAAAAAATTGTCGGAGTAACTCAAGACGTTACTCAAGTTATCGTAACGTATAATTGAGCAAAAAAAATTGAAGAATTTTTCACCAATGACCGATCCCGGGACCTGCCGATTTTCCAACTCGATGGATGAATTGCTATATTCTTTTTTTTTTCATTGTTTTTCTTGGGAGGACACTAAAAGTGGCAGATGGCCGACGTTCGGGTCATATTTTGTGAACGTTGAAGAGATGCACCGTGGGCCAGGGTTGAATTGTCGTTTGCGTGTTGTAAACTACATATATATATATATATTAGGGTGGTCCTTATTCGGGGTCAAAAGATTTTTTGGCCCTCCCATGGGCTTAAATGTCTCGAAAGAAATAAATTCTGAAGTAGCCGAAGGCCCAGCCTCGTAGACCGATTCTAAGTACCTCCCCAAAGCCCTCGAATTTCGCCATTTGATTAACACAGGGTTTTTGCCACCTGATAGTTTATATTTTTTTCCTTTCGCAGTATTGCACCGAAAAATCCGAAACTCCGCACATTTTTCACTCAGGGTAGTAGGTCTTCGATGCCAATTTTAAACATTTTCCAGTGATTGAATCCGGCGGGGAATCGACAAATTAAGATGGCTTGTTTCTCAAAAGCTTCGATAAATTTCATAATAACTTGGAAACTATGTGAGATACGACGATAATGCAAATAACCTTTTTTGTAGAAAATTGAATTCTCTATAAAAAATATTGAATAAGATTTTTTCTTTCTTCCAAAGTTTTTGAAATATTTGAAAAAATAAAGTGCTTCATTTTTTTCTAGCCCGAATAAGGACCACCCTAATGTATATATATATGCAGGTATACGAGAACCGTTGCGAATGCGGCGGCTAAATCGTTCGGTAGGGTCGTGCAGAGCTTTGCTCTCGGTGCGTGGCTTCTTTCTTCGCGTGAAATAAGAGGCTCGTCGTGGTTCCGACGATTGAAGTTAAGACGATGGACGAAATTCTCTTCGAGTGCGAGAGAGACAGCGCTATCGAGGCTCGCTGCGGAGCGAGAGAGAAGGAGAGAGTTTATATGTAGTCCATCTCGTCTTCGAGGACGTGGGAGGAGGAGTCGGTGGAGATCCTTCTCGGTCGTGGGTACACACAGGTAGCTTCGGCTCACTCGCCGAAAAACTTTTGTGACCTCGAAAAACTTTCGTTTTCACAAGTTTACCGAGCCGGGTCCTCGGAATTTGTCGTTTCATAATTTTTTTTTTCTCTCAACGTCATTCTGTGACTCGAGCTCGGTGTTCTCTGTTGTATGTGTAGGCACATCAGAGACGTACTTACCCTCTTCTTTTTTTTTGTATTGATTTTTTTTTTTTAATTGAAAATATCGCTGACAATCTCGAATTTTTTATATTTCTAATTAACAATAATAGTAATGATAATATTAATAATAATAATAATCACGATGAGAACTATTGTTGTAGACAATCGATGATAGATTGTTGGGATAATTTTTTTCGAACAGCATATTTTTTATTTTCACAAAAAAAAAACTATCTTTCTAGCTTGTTGAAGTATTTGTAATTAATAACATGCAAGATCAGTGTCTTTGCTATCCTCATAATAATAGTAATAATAATAATAATAATAATAATAATAATAATAATAATAATAATAATAATAATAATAATAATAATAATAATAATAATAATAATAATAATAATAATAATAATAATAACAACAACAACAATAACACTGATGTACGTATTAGTAATTAGGAATAATACATAAATATATTAGTCACATTAACAATAATATTAATATAACAATTATAATATGATTTTTACTCTCATTATTATAAGAGTAAATACATCGATGTACGAATGATCAATAAGGAATAATGTATAGGACATTAATAATTATAATATTATAAAAAAAAAAAGGAACCGTAAGAGAACATTTTTCCAAATTTCAATAATTATCACTAATCGTTGATAATTCACGTCGCTCCGATCGATCAATGGAGACTGTGTGCAATGGACTCGTGACTCGATTCGTTGAAAAAAAAAAAAAATGTTCCATATCTTTTTTTCATTAAAACGTTTTTTTGCTTCTTCTTTTATTCAACTTGAAAATTGTTATTACGAATTACGATTACGATCAGTCGGTTCGGTGTGTAACTACGACCGAAAAATTCCACGTAAACCTCATAATCCGTAATTCCCGATCGGTGAGTGCGTGTGTGTGTGTGTGATACGAGAAAATAATAAATATCGTCAGTTTGAAAATTGCTATGTGTGCCGCACAAAGGGGACACCCGGTACACGTTGCGGTACGTTGAGTCATTGAGAGAGAAAGAGACTGTCCACGATCTTCACGGTTCTGGTTTGCATTGCTCGTTCAACGCGAACGACCAGTAATCGAAGATAAAAAAAAAAACAAAAACAAAAACGAAAAAAAAGTAAAACAAAAAAAAACGGGGAAAAAAAATCAAAGCAAAAGTGGAATTTCAATTGGCGTACAATTATCCAAAGTGGCGTACAATTATCACGACGATTTTCCACGTGCACTCATTATTTTTTTTTATTCTTCTTCTTTTGTCAATGATAAAAATAATTTTGAAGAATTGAAAAATAAGTACTAATAATAGTGATAATAATAATAATGATGATTCCATCTATTTTTTCAACATGTCCATGGGTTGTGACGCGTTTCGTATAGCTTCGGGCTCAATGGCTCATTTTGCGTTTATAAATATTGATAAATCGTACGAAGATATATTACGGGGACCGGTATTACAAAGCCACGAAGTTACCGGTCTAGACGGGCCCAGCCCAGATTTTTTTTATTTATTTTTTTTTCGTCGACGATCGTGTTCCGTGAGTTGACACGTGGGGCTCTCGCCACATCATGAATAGTTCATTCGATGACAAGGTTTTAAAATTTTTTTTTATTTGAAAAAAAAATTTATAAAAAAAAAACAATTTATTATATTTTTTTTTCATCGTTGTAATTTTGTACTTTTTTACATCATTTAATTGGAAAATTTCATTCTAGACTAACTGGATACCGAGTTTTGATTGTTTGAATTGAAAAAAAAAAAAAATAATAAAATAAAATAATTTTAAAAAATAATAAATAAACAAAAATAAATCTAGAACTAGATCTAGAACTGAAAAATAATCTCGAACTGGATACCCAATAGTTTGCAATTGTTTGAATTGAAAAAAAAAAATAAAATAAAAATAATAATAAATCAATGAAAATGAAAAATAACAAAATAAAAAGTTTAAATTTTTTATCGCAAACTATTTTTCGACCGGTGTTCGCGAATGTCGACGAGTGTGGAAAATACAATGAGCGACTATTGGAAAACTGTCACGGAGTTTGCCCCGGTTCGCCGATATGCCGACTCGAGGCCTCGTGCTTCGTTCTTCAACGAATGAAAAATCCGGATATCCGGTGCGTCGCTGAAAACTTCTTCTGCATTATCACTCGCGGCCTTGATTTCTTTCCCTCCATTCGTATTTATCAATTCGAAACTGGGCCAAAAGTCGACAAACGTATATATATATATATATATATATATATATATAATATACGCTGATGACGACGTAGATTTTCTTTCTCGTAATTTTGTAATTGTTTTTTTGTAAACTCGTTATTTGCATCGATTATTGAAAAAAAGGTTTGGGGGTCGTAGGTCGAAACGAAAAAAAAGGCAAACCTGGTTATCCAACTACAACGGTATTTCCGTCTCCGAACACGGTCCACGTGTTCTCGCGGCACGAAAATCACGTAATTCATAGGTTGCTCCGTCGAAAAGCAATTCCCCCCTCGCCCCCACCCCCCGCCCCGCCGCCACCCTTGTCTTGTTTGAAGAAGAGAAAGTGCCGCTCGAGTCGGGCACTTTGGTATCGACTATTTTGTGCAAGCCGCGAGGCATATTCCATCGGAATTATGCATACCGACCGAACCCCCGGTTCGGAATGAATCACGACCGCATTATACTTCGGAATAATTGAAAATAACGATAAAAATAATTGATAAAGGTAAAAGAAAAATAATAATAATAAAATTGATCGATTGGTTGATTATCCATCGCGTACAGCCATCGAACACGATTTTTCGACCTCTGTCAACCTGGCACACGACTTGAAAAAAAAAAAAAAAAAAAAAAAAATCAAGTTTTTTTTTTTCAACTTCAATCCAATGGTTGATTCACATGGAGATACGTTTGTGGTTGATTGTGGTAAAGCGTATTTTAGTTTGTAGTTCGAAAAAATATGGTTTTTTAAATTGAAAAAAAAATTTATTTTTGCTACCCCACTTGGACAAAAAATTTTTTTTTTGCGTTCATCTTGAGAAAATAACCTTTTAACTACACACACACGATTCTGAAACGTGTGTATAATTGAAAATTCATTTTCAAGTTAACCACAAACGAAAAATACAAAAGTAAAAAACGATTGCAAACGATTCTACAATTATATGGAAATAAATATATACCGGGACGTCAAAAGAAAAAAAAAAGAAATGATCGAAAATATGATTTTTTTTTGGCATGGAATTAATCTTGCTCCGCCCTTAAAGTTCGTGAACAATTAACAGATACGGCAGATTTCTTCCGTATCTTGGGTTCGACGCGAGCGGCCAGTGACGCTGCAGTGATCTGCGTTGTCGGCAGCGCAATGGGAAAAAAACAGTGCGAACCTTCGTCGCCTATCGATTCTTGAGAACAGGGTTCCAACGAAATGGCGCTGCTGTCGGTCGGCTCACAATGACCGCCAAATACGAATGCGATGAAAACACGACAAACATCGATCTTACACAAAGTAGTACCATTTTTTTTTTTTTTTTCATAAACCCAAACGACAAGCTGAAGTTCGATAATTTCACGTTTTTATCATTTTATCTCGGGTAAAAAATGCAACAAATTTTCTTTTTTTTTTTTTGTTTCTTTGTTTGTAGTTGTCGTTGGCTATAGTGATAATTTACAGAGACATTGATCAGACAAAGCGATGAGTGATAATATTTATTCATTTATTTTTCCAATAAAAAATAAAGTGATATACCAGAATAAACAAAAACACAAAAAAATATGTCGTATCGTACTGACGGTTATTACATTATTGTTTTTTTTTTCATACTTTGACCTGCACTGGTAGAAAAAAAAATAAAAACAACGATAATATACAAGCCGTCGATACAATAAGACATCATTTTTTTTATTATTGCATATTCTAATATCACTTCATGTGTAAAAAAAAATAAAAAAGAAAACAAATTATTCCTCATCGCTTTGTATAATCAATGTCTGTGTCAATAATTACTTCAGCAATGAGAAAAAACAACAGAAAAAAAAATGGCGTCTGCACTTGAAGCGATGCAAAATAAAATAAAAAATGGCAATGACATTCCGTTGTGAGCGTGTGCGCTGCTCCGTTAGCATTTTTTTTTTTCAACGACCAAACAAAAAATAAATATGGATGAATAATTTTTTTCAACGACCAAACAAAAAATAAATATAAATGAATAATTTTCTTTCAACGACCAAACAAAAAATAAAAATATAAATGAATAATTTTTTTTCAACGATTGAACGAACCCGTGGGAGTATTGTCGAACGTTTTGGTTGGCACAAAAGTTCGGGATTTCACCGAGGCCAGGGGGGTCTCGCCCGTGGAGAGTTTGGTCTGACTTCGGCGAGGCCGAACGTGATCCGGTGAAAAAAACACGATCGTGTTACCGCTTGAAAAACGCGAGCGATAAAGATCCCGTGAACGAAACGATGAAGAAAGAAAGAAAGAAACGAAAAAGAATCTAAAAAAAAATTAAAAATGAGTGAAGAAGGATGAAAAGAGCAAGAGTCAAGAGTGAGCTGTGACAGCAAAAATTTTTTTCCAGACAACTCGATTGCATTATCGTTGATCTATTCTTTCGAAATATCGAAGGAATATCTCATAAAACAATAATAATAATAATAACAACAACAACAACAACAACAACAACAACAACAACAACAATAATAATAATAATAATAATTTCTCATTTTTCTATGGGCTGAGATTTCTAGAATGTCTTTTTTTTTTAATACCCAATACGAATAAACTAGCCTTATAAAATAAAATAAAAATAATACTAATAATAATATGACGAATAATAAAATATTTACCGATATCCTCAACCATAATTAATACGAGAAAATATTTGGAAAAAAAAATTCCAGAGCTTTTTGTCAGTCCAAATGGAAAATCAATATTTTCTCGGGAAAAGTTGCGACGATTTCACACGGAAATAGTCCGTGAGTGTGCATTTCATTTTGCGATGAAATACCAGTAAGATTTAATTGAAAAGAAAAAGAAAAAGGAAAATGACTCGGAATGTCCTATATAATTGTAGCCAAAGTAATGGACGTAAAAATTTGAAAAAATTCAGGTACATATATCTAATCAAAGACAACATCGTAAAAAAATTTCATGAACTTCCGAGCACAGCTTATCCAAAACGACGTCCATATTTAAAATAATGGCCCATATATCTATATAGATATATCTATATATATATATAACATATTGAGACCTCGTGCCAACAGTCTCGTCTTCAAAGCTATCGACAATCGATGAACCCACGAGACCGTTCAACCCCCAAAATCCACCGGAAGTGTATCAGCGAGCTTGCGACACGAGCTTTTCCCGCCCGTTCCGTTCTCTCGTCCTCATTATACTCATTTCGATGAACTTTTCGAGCTCAATGAATCATCCGATCCGCTACGACCTGTCCAGACACTTTGAACGCACCCTTCAAACATTTCAAGGCCACGCGTTGGAAATAATCATCAATTTTGTTATTTTCATCAATTTTTTTCTATTTTTTTCGCTTTGTCCTTTCGTCGCCACTATTGAGAAGAGAATGATTTTCCCCACGTGTGTCGTACATCCTTGAATCGTCGAATCGATTCAATTTTATTTTTTTGTTCAAGAAATTAGACATTTTTTTTTTTTTTCATTTCGTTTTCACCGGAAGAAAATTTTTATTCCTTATTTATCGTTTGATGAAAAATCGATTCTTCCGAGACTTTGTTATCAACGAGATACGTTATCACGATGATTCGTGGGACTCGATGAGGAACGCACTTTTGTGACTTCGATGGGAGTGGAACGTTTTTTTGACATTGGGAAAAAAAATTAATAATATTGGATATTGAATTTCAGTTGGAACAATAATAATAATAATAATAATAATAATAATAATAATAATAATAATATCAATCAATCAATTAAATCCAGTGTTACTTGCACATTTTTTTCACAAAATTAATAATAATAATAATAATAATAATAATAATACATTAAAAAAATAAAAGAACAATGAAATAATAATAATAATAATTATAATACCTCATAAAATACGTATTACTATCCTTAATTATCACTAGCATTATTGTCACTACTTATACAAATACAACTACCACAAATACTACTACAACTATTATTATAAGTTTTATAATTATTATAATTATTGTAATCACTATTATAAGTTATTTTCTCGATTTGGAAAAAAAAATAATCGAGATGTCACGATGAAAATTTGAAACAAAAATCCGTAACGAAATACGAAACATTAATAATATTCGGATATTGAATTTCATTCGAAATAATACGGTTGTTCGTTGTGGGGGAAAAAATCACGTCATTCGACAATAATTGGATGTGAAGAATCTCGCATACCGAACGTTCGTGCGGCGTTGCGCAATAACGTTTGTTGTTCACCTTGCAATTGGCACTTCCCTCTCTTCATTCGCGTCCTCGAACGCAAACTCCGAACCATCGGCTTCGTGTCTGCCAGGATTTTTTTTTTCCATCTTTTAAATTGAATTTTTTTTCCAAAGCCAGATTCCTGAAACTTTTTTTTTTTTTTTTTTTTTTTTCACACCGGTTGACCGAAAGGGGGCATCTAATTTATCCTGTGCTAAATAAACATAGTAAACATGCTGAGCTTTGTGACAGAATTAGAAAAACATGATATTTGTAAATTTCACCGATAATTAAACAAACTTGAGTTGAAAAATAAATTAAAAAATTATAATAGAGCAGGAAAAATAAGGATAAAATTTGATTAAACAAAAGTTTCAATTAACGCTCACGAGTGATGAGAAAAATGTTGATAGAAAACATATTGCAATGGTTAATTTAACGAAAAATGGTAAAATTCAATTTTGTGAAACAAATAATCGATATTTTTATTTTTCTACCATCGTGCTTATCGTGGATGGCGGTTGTTGAGTACCCAGTCGATGGTCTTATCGGTTAGTCACGTGATAACATTATAACATTAGTCACAGTTTTTTTTTTTTTTTAATTCTTTTTATTTTATTTTCGAGGTAAGCCGAACGAATAACCCATCGTGAAACGTTTCTCGTCGCTTATATACAGACTCGGTGTGGCTTTTGTCGTGGCCGGAAGTTTATTCTTTGTCTGGTTGATGCGACTCGGAGTTTTACGCATCTCTTTTTCGCGAAGATTTAAACGATAACGTCACACGCGAAACTCGAAACGATCGTTGCGCGCACTGATATCGATGGTTCGAAATCACATGGGCGTGTTATTTGTGTGTGCTCATATACATATATATGTATAAAGTATATACATATAGATGCGAATGCAGGATAAGACGCAGTGGACGCGAGTAACAGATTTTTTTTTACCAGTCAGTGGAGTAGCTTTTTTTTTTTTCAATTTTATATGTCAAGTTTATAATGGACTTTTTTTTCGTGCATACATTTAAACCTGAAGATGGATAGATATTACGTTTTATTGACGACAAAAGTCAGCTAGGTCCATTATCAGATCTACTTACTTATTTAATAATAATAATAATAATAATAATAATAATAATAATAATAATAATAATAATAATAATAATAATAATAATAGCTTTCACAATAACATTATCAATGCAGAATAATATAATTTGATCTAGACTTGAAGTCTGTGAAATTTTACTGGCAGCATCATTTTATGAGAAATTGAATAATAATAACAATAATGAAAATAATAAAGATAATAATAATAATAAATATATGGTAAATTCGTTATATGATGTTTTTCCAACTAAAATAACTAAAATAAATTAAATTAAATTAAATAATAATGAATTAAATTAAAATTAAATAAAAAACTAAAAATAATAATTATAATAATAAATAAACCCCATTTTTCCCAAATAGATTTTTTATTTTTTCCAAAATCCGTCCGACAGTTGCGACAAAGTGACATTCTCCAAACAAATTTAATCCGTTGCCCCGATCACGTGTGTTTCGTTATCGGCCTTATCGTCATCGCCCCCCCCCCCCACCCCGGACGAAAATAATACGTAGAACGTTTTAGCCAGGTTGAGAACCTCTTGCGAGGCCGGTCGCGGACCCGATACAACGTTTATATACCTGTGACTCGCGTTATCAACGAGTCAACACAACGTGGCCCCCGTGCACCCAC
This sequence comes from Diplazon laetatorius, assembly GCA_963662125.1. NCBI lineage: Eukaryota > Metazoa > Arthropoda > Insecta > Hymenoptera > Ichneumonidae > Diplazon > Diplazon laetatorius. The sequence goes on along the minus strand of OY759158.1, from coordinate 2,699,904 downwards.
AATCAGTGACAACTGTACGTACAGACGCGCTAACAGTGAGAGTAGGAAACCTATCGCGTATGTTCAAATCCATTTAAATACATACATATATATATATTATTATATACATATATATATATACATTAGGGTGTCCTTTAATATGATAATGTTGGATTTTCAATGCTCTCAACCTCTGGAATGATTTAATATATATATGAAAAACAATCTAGACCACATTTCAGACCTGACACACACACATATATTTACGATACAATTACACGTCTCGTAGTAGCATTCACATGATATTTTTTTTTTGAAATTGAATTTTTTTAAAGCCTGAAACGTCTTGAAAAAAAAAAATTTTTTTTTTACGTTGACTGAAAAGAGGTATCCAATTGTTCCAGTGCTAAAGAAATATAGTAAATATGCTGATTTGTGATAAAATAATATAATAAATTTTCATTGCATCGAGAACATCATTGATAGAAGAATATTGCTTCGTTAATTCTCACGAATTAACTGGGCAATTAATTCAAATGGGAAAAAAATAAATATAGAAAACCGAAAAAAATAATATCGGTAAAGTAGGGTTCTCGGTGTCACAACCAAGAGAGGAAAATAATGTTACGAAATAACATCTATACAAGGTCGATTCGTCAAAGCACGTTATAAATATATAACGAAATATAAGAATATTATGACCAAAGTAACTAACTGACAAACATAAATACATAAAATAAAATAATACATAAAATAATAAAACCTGATATTTATATATTTTTTTAATAATTAAATAAACTCGTGGAACAAAAAAAAAACAAACTTTTGTTTACAAAAAAATATATACATATATTTATTATACAATTAGATGTCGCGTAGTAGAATTTACAGGACAGAGACAGACCGAAGTATGTGTAATATATATATATATTTATATATACATATGTATAAACATGTGTGTCGGGTTGTGCTCGGTCGCTCCTCTCCGCCACTTTTACCTCTTCTCTTTCTCCCGGGTCTCTTCATCTCTCGCTCCGTGTTACGTATATCTCGCCGCGAGGTTTGCCAGGAGCGGAGAGCACCGCCAACGTCTGCCTCGCCGGACCTCAAAACCACGTTCAAACTCCAACCGCTTCAGTCAGAACAGAGACTTCGCTCGCTAAACGTCGTCATCCTATTTACATACATATATATATATCTCGTGACTGCAATCACATCCACGTTTGTCGTTTGTTTATTTATCTTCGTCAATCTAAATCCTATCAAAAAATTTTCATTTTTCGAAATTTATTTCCACGCTTCAAACCCAAATTTGTGAAAGTTAAAAAAAATGAGAAAAATAAACATTTAAACCGGCTGAGATTGATGTGATTTTAATTGTTTGATTGATTGATTGTTTTTTTTTTTGTCTTCGTAAATGAGACAAAATTTGCGAAATCATGATGAAAAATGATTGGAAATCAACGTTGCGCGAATGTTGGAAAATGGCGTGAGGTGCGTGCGAGATTGCGCGAGTGTCAAAAGTGCGGGTCGATGTGTTGATCGAGAATCGAACTGTTGATGCTAATTTTTCCGGGGGATTGGGGTTGAAGAGTGGGTGATTTGTGAACGTATTCGTGAAGTTGGCATACCAAAGTTTAGCATCCCACGAAAAACTGTCGGAACTATTCACATCCCGCATAGTTCTGTAGTTCCCGATAGGTGCTAACGATAGTTCCATTTTTGTTTCATTGCGGAATCGAGATTTTGAAAATGGGATGACAACTTTACACTCGATCATCCTAGCATACCATTGGAATTCGACTTTTCGAGCATTAGAATGATAAAAAGTGAATAGTTCCACATGCTGAATGAGGTTTTAACGAGAGTTCCATTTTTTGTTCAACTTGGAATCGAGATTTTGAAAATGGGATGCCAACTTTACACTCGATCATCCTAGCATACCATTGGAATTCGACTTTTCGAGCATTAGAATGATAAAACGTGAATAGTTCCACATGCTGAAAGAGGTTTTAACGATAGTTCCAGTTTTTGTTCAACTTGGAATCGAGATTTTGAAAATGGGATGCCAACTTTACGGTCGATCATCCTAGCATACCATTGGAATTCGACTTTTCGAGCATTAGAATGATAAAACGTGAATAGTTCCACATGCTGACAGAGGTTTTAACGATAGTTCCAGTTTTTGTTCAACTTGGAATCGAGATTTTGAAAATGGGATGCCAACTTTACACTCGATCATCCTAGCATATCATTGGAATTCGACTTTTCGAGCATTAGAATGATAAAAAGTGAATAGTTCCACATGATGAAAGAGGTTTTAACGATAGTTTCATTTTTGTTTCAACTTGAAATCGAGATTTTGAAAATGGGATTCCAACTTCACACTCGATCATCCCAGCATCCCATTGGAATTCGACTTTTCGGGCATTAGAATGATAAAAAGTGAATAGTTCCATCCGGGGAAAAATATTTTGACTGTAGATCCGTGGATTTGAAATTGTGAAAGTCCGGATTTCCCGCCTGGTGTCGGAACAGCAGTGGAGCATCGTTCTGGAGAGCGTTCTCAGGAGTAAATGACATCTTTTGGTTTTTATTTTTTGTTCTTGTTCGTTTTTCGAATTTTTTTTTTGGTTGGTTTATTTTATTTATATTTACATATTTTTGTTTCGTACGGTGGTGGATCGTTTGCGTTGTTTGTCGTGATACGTCGCATCTTAAGGATTTTTTTCAATGATGTTGGATCTCTTATCAATATATATATGATTGTGATCGAATGAATAAAAGTGTTGAATTTATTCGTTTGTTCGTTGGCTGGTCGCAGGAAAAAATCACGTCAGATGGTAAAGTGTTGTTTACATTAGGATCGACAGTTTCGGTAATGCATGTTGCACTTCCTCAATTTTTTTCATTTTTATTTCATTATTTTTCTCAAATACTTTTTTTAAATTCTCATTTCTTTAATCGTAGAAATAGAGTTTAAAATGTTTTTCTTTTTCCACATAACTTTCATGGCTTGAGTTTGGATCAAAAGCCGGTGAATCAAATATTATTTTGGATGGTCGAGTCGAAACGTTGATTAGAATTTAACGATTTTTTAAAGATTTTTTATTTTTGTTCAAATTTATTTAAAAAAAAAAAACAACATTTTTTGCACGACCATAAACTTTGTAGAAGCGTTCAGACGGTTCAATTGATGGCGGTGAAAAAAAAAAACGTTTGAGACGAGTTACCGCACCGCCGATGAGCTTGGGGTCAGTGGCACCCCCGGAGCATGCGAGAGTGATCAATTGAATTCGCTGATCACGACGTCGAGGAGATGGACGACTGGTCCCCGCGGCATCGACTGCCATTTCATTTCGCGCACTTTACAAAATACGATTACAAAACGAAACAAAAATTAAATAAATTTTTAACTGTCCTGCCTTATCGATGATTTAGTTTATGATAAAACAATGAAAAAAAAAATTAAAAGACGAAAATAAAAAGAACAATACATTAATTCACCAATGATAATTAGTTCGATTCTTATTTCGTTCAATTATGACAAAAAAAAACGTTTGCATTTCGCACAATTGAATAGAAATAAAATTTGAAAAATTGGAAATAAAATTTGAAAAAAGTAAATAGAAAAAAATTGGAAAATAAAATTTTAAAAAATTGAATGAAAAAAATTAGAATTAGAATTTGAAAAAAGTAAATTAAAAAAAAAAATAAAAATAAAATTTGAAAAAAGCAAATAAAAAAAAATTTGAAATAAAATTTGAAAAAAGTAAATAGCAAAAAATTAAAAAAAAATTTTTTTTAAATTAAATAGGAAAAAAATTGGAAATACAATTTGAAATAAGTAAATAAAAAAAATGGAAATAAAATTCGAACAAAATAAATAGAAAAGATAAGAAATCACGTTGATTTCGTAAGCTTGAAATTATCGATTATCCCAACTTGACGCAATTAAAAAGAAAATTAATTAAAAATGACGTCGACAAAAAAATAATTGTCGTTGATTTTATCGCTTTTGAGTCAACGAAAATTCACGTGATTTTTTTCTAATTCTTCAAACAAAATTTCATCTCAAGTTGGGATAATCCGTTATCGTTAATCCCGTGCGCACGTGACACACGTGTCATTTTTTTTTTTTTTTCATTTCTCGTCGTAAATGGAACGCGACGATTTGCGTAACTCGGCGGCGGCGTCGGCTGCGGCGCCGCAGATATCCCGACAAATCCATGTAATAATGTTACGCGCACCGGTAAGGTAATACCGCAGTGTGTATCGATTGCCTCACACGACGATATATTGTATTTCCATCCACCGAGATTTATCACGCTCGCATTTATGTCCAATCCACATGTATACATTAGATTGGTCCTTATAGTGGGCTCGGACTAATTTTTACCTTTTACCCCCTCCCCAGATCTCCTGATTGAGATACTTAGTACTTTGATGTGACAACGTCGCGTGTTATGATGTCGATTAGTGTGTGTGTGAGAGAGAGAGAGAGAAGATGGGAAACAAACGCGCAACGTTGCCATGTCTACTGGATCACGACCAGCTCCTCATATATAAACTGTATTTTCCCCGATGTTTATTTGCCTATTATTATCATCACAGTCTCCTGATCTCTACCGTCAAGTGCCCAAAATGTTGTCCGAATATTCAACTTGCAGCTCAAGTGTTTTCATTGAAATCTGACGAGGACTTTTTGTATCATATCAAATTGATCGTGATTCTCCATAAGGCTCCATGTTAAACGTGTGAAAATAAAACGTGTTGATATATTTTTTCTCGCGCTCCGGAAAGCCATGAAAAATTTGACTGAACCTTTTTATTATCAATACCTATAAGTATGCCAAGTTTCATGAAAATCTGACGAGGAACTCTCTTACGGAGGGTACTACCTTGAAAATCCAAGAAGCATCTCCATGACACCGTGGCACATTTGTTGATGAAAAAAAATATCTCATGGTTGGACTTTGAAACGATTATGGATCATTCCACGCCGATGTGTAAACATGTTTTTTTTTTCGGTTTCTTCATATTAATCCGGATAATTTTGTCAGAAATATTTTTTAGAATTGAAATATCGATCCGAAAATTCAAAATACCGATCTCGGAAGCCATATCGGTCATTCGGACTCAATTTGTTTTTTCTTCTTCTTTCGTTTGAAAAACAAATGTAAAAAAACAAAAACACATTTAGTTGGAACGACCGAGATGGCTTTCAAGATAGTAAGTCGTATTAAAAAAAATAAAAAAAAGAACAACTTCTCATAATCGTTTCGTCGAACGAATGACCCGGCGACGAGGTGATGCAGTCGGTCGAATATTTATTTTCGATGGCATTCATCGGTTTTATCGGGGCGGGAAGCCGATCGAAGGCAAAAAGACCTTTCCCCCGCCTCGTTCCCCCTCCCCCCCCCTACCCCTTTGACTTCCCGTTCGCCATGAAAGAACCGCGTTTATATCGTTTACTCCCGTTACTCCGTTTCGCTCCCGCGAACCTCGCGTAATACCGTTATCGTTCGATCCGCAAATTTTGCGTCGTTACCGTCCGGCGTGCGAATCTGTTTTTTTTTTTTTTTTTTCAATTTTTTTTGGGCATGCTCCCTCGTATCTCATTCTATTTTATTTTTAATTTAATTTGTGCTCATTAATTTTTATTTTTAGGAATAGTAGTAGTAGAAGTAGTAGTAGTAGTAGTAGTAGTAGTACCAGTTTATTTCTCATGTATAAATCTCTTTGGGGTGCTTACATAAATCCTCCCCCCCCCCTTTTATCCTTATTTTCATTTAATTTGATTATAATTGTAATTTTATTTCATTTTATTTTATTTTATTTATTTTTCGTACTAGTAGTCTTTGATTTCCCATGTAATAACCCTTTGGACTGTTTGCATAAAACCCCCCCCCCTCCTCTTTTATTCTTAACTTTATTTAATATTATTTTATTCTATTCTATTTTATTTCTATTTTATTTATTATTCTATTATCCTATTTTATTTTATTTCATTTTATTATTTATTTTTAGTAATAGCAGTCTTTCATTTCCCATGTAATAACCCTTTGGGCTGTTTGCATAAATCCTTCCCCATTTTATTCTTATTTTTATTTGATATTATTTTATTCTATTTTATTTTATTGTTATTTTTATTTTTATTTTTATTTCATTTTATTCGCTACTCGTGATTCTCGTATCGAATCGAGTTATCACGCCCAGCCATTGCACTCTTGGCAGGTTGTGGGTATTACGTGCAAGTATGTGTGTGTGTGTGTTTGTGTGTGTGTGTGTGTGTGTGTGTGTCTGAGTAGAGGAATTACAACGAGGAGCCTGGGTCGATGTTCCGATGCGCCTCGTCTAACCGAACACCGGGTTATTAATTGTCCATCGTTAATCGCACCGGTCTCACTGATTTATCCGTATGGAAAGGTTTCGCCCGCTTGGCGCGAAAGAACAATTCGATCGCGATTTTCCATCTATTGGCGTATCGCCAAAATGCTATACCGGGTGTACATGACTTTGTTAATACGGTTTTATCGTACATGGAACAAGATCAGTCCATGTACTGATGACGAAAGAATTTTTTTTTTTTTTAAACACTAAATTGTTGTCATGGAATTTTTTTTTTTTTAATGTAGTTTAATGTTTGCATTTTTTTTTCGGAAGTAATTCATCGATGTTGGTCCAGTAGCCGTTTGTGTTGGATTTTAGAGGAATATCGTCTGCTGCATTGATAATGAAAAAAAAAAAAAAAAAAATTAAACGAAAATTTTTGTGTAAAATCTTAAACATGATTTTTTTCAACATGTTTAATTCAACGTCGCCATTCGCATCTTCGTGAAAGAAAATTAAATGCGTTATGTATTTAAGTATAACGCTGAATAATGAGATTTAACCGATTGTTAATTGTTTGTGATTGCAGGCACCGAGAATAAAACGTCGGAGTTGCGAGGATGGAGGGTCGAACGTCGGTCCCTCATGACGAAAGGGCGAACGACAGTTCACCAACGTCGGCCCCCGTCGACGATGTCAAAATTTCGTCGATCGACGAATTAACGATCGAAAAAATTGTCACAAAAAATCCAGCCTCGCTCCACGTATTTCCGACGAAAAACGTGAGTTTGAAAAAATTCGAAAAAACGCTCGAGTCACCAAAAATTCCCGAACCAAACGCAAAGTCCCCAATTTTTCAAAAACGATCGATCAGCACCGAAGAATTGTCATCGTCCCTTAATTCACAAAAATTTAAAACCATCGAATCATCGATCGACGAACGAAAATTCTCCGAAGCAAAAAAATTCACAAAATTGCCAATTTTCGTTGCACGAAAAAGTTTAAGCGCCTCGTCGCTCATTGAAAAACGTAAAAATTCGCAAAAAATTTTGAAAAATTTATCGTCGACGAATTTTTCGAGAATAAATCGAAATGTAAAATTTTCGAGTTTAAAAAAAATTCGTAAAATTCCACCGAAAGTTCCGGCAAAACCAGCGAACAAAAAAAAACACATCGACGTACCGTATTTCGGACCGATCGTCGATGACGGAAAAATCCACGACGAAACCACGAAAATAGTGGAAAAATTGTCGAAAATCGACGAAACGATCGTCCTGATTGATTCCGAATCGAGGATCCAACCTCGTTTGCACGAAAGCGTCGAATTTTCGTCTCGAAAAGTCGACGACGAAGCCGCCGCATCGAACACCAGAGCCCACGAACTTTTGTCCAAGAGTCATCACGAAATTCAAAGATTGCAAAAAAATTTGCAAACTAAAATAAATCCATCGACTGCCGAAACTTACAAACAATTGTTACCGAGTTTTCACCAAAACCCACAAAAATCTAAGTTTCACGGAAATTTGGATCACAACGATAACGTAACGAAAAAAAATTTTGACGTCGAATTTCTCGAGAGTCAAAATTTTCACGAAAATCCGAAAATCTTGAAAAAACAATATTTGGAAACGGACATCGATTACGCGTCGGACATTGACAAAAACGGCGAAATTATTGCGAATCCGCAAAAACCGAGATACAGCAAAAAAGTTTTGGAAATTGAAAAACGTTGGTCCGGTGAATTTTTGGAAAATCATTTTGATCTGAATTCATCGGAATCTTCGTACGTCGAAGAATTGGAAAGCGTATCGTCGCGCGAGAGCATCGATGTTGGTTTAAAATTTTTCGACCGAACAATTTCCAAAAGATCGTCGAGTCCCGATCGATCAAACGCGAACGAATCAACGGAACAGTTTGCGATCGAAGAAAATTTCGAAGATACTGTGAGCACGGTTGATTCGGATTCTTGTCTGGACGACCGATTTCGTGCGATCGATTGCGAAATCGATGAAACTGCAAAATCCGTCACTGTTGATGACGTCAACCTCGACAATGACGATGGCTCAACGATAAAACCATCAAAATCATTTTCCTCGCCAAAAACCATTCCCATCGATGAAACGTCAACCAACATCAGCCAGAAAAGTGACGAAGAATCATCGATCAACTCATTGTGTCCGAAAACTTCCAAAATCGATGAAACAATTTTACAAAACAACGAACAATCGAATTCCAATGCTTCTGAAAATTTGACAAAACGTCAATTTACATCAAAACCCAATTTTGTCGATGTTGACAAGTGCGACGGAAGTTCAACGACTGACAGATCGTCCGAAATAGAATCCTTGAGAAGCACAAGTCCAGACGGTTACGCGTCATTGATAAAAAAATTCACCATGGACCCATCAACATCGTCGAAATTTTCGCGCGACGAAAAAAAGAAAAAAAGTGGTTTTCGTCGTTTATTGCCCGGTATATTTTCACCCAAAGATTCCCGCAAAGATTACACGAAGAAGGAACAAAAAGAACGTAAAAAACGCGATGAAAAACATTTCAATCAACATCAACAGAATGGAATTTATTCGAGATCACCGGACACGATGAATCTAAACGAGGACATAACGAGAAACGTCAAACTCGACACGAGTCTCAACAGCGCGATAATCGAGGAACGTCTGAACGAAATAAAACAAGAATTGTTTCCCGATCAAGGAATGACGACCAGCACTCCGGAACATTTTTTGCAAACCGATCGAACGATCAATAATGACGCACGTGGAGCCAGATCGTTCACCGTCAACTCGTCGTTGAGTTCCATAGCTCCGGACGACAAGTGGTTGGATCACAACATCATAAGTGGCTCGCCGGATATGAGAAAATTCAAGCAACAGATGATAAACGAGAACGATCGCAAATGCACGATCGAGAGAAAGCTCAGCTTTCAGGAATCCAATCAAACGAGATTTCATCGTAATCACGGACCATCCGGACGCACATCGGCTCCGCCCAGCGAAAGATTTCTCATTCGTCCACGAGCCGTTCACCCCATCGATCGTCCACTCCCCGCCATACCCCAAAAAGTTGAATTTTCGAACTACCAAAATCACCAAGAAATTCGCAATCATTCGAATTATTTTCACGGCCACAAAAATTCCGCTCTAGCCGCAACGACCTATCCCGAGAGTTCGTATCGTTCAACGGCCGACAATCGAACTTACGACAATCATTCGGGTCTCTACGAGAACGGCAATCACACGATCGAAAAAATGGAAATCAACAGAAATCAAAGCATAGACTCGGGTTTCAATCTAACCCCCGTGTCCGCTCAAGTCAAAATAACCCGACAGATGATCGTCAATCAGAATCAAAAAGCTCCTCTAGTGGGTCGTACGGCCAAGTATTCGCCCAGTTCCAGTCAAAAATCCGGCGATTACGCGGATTCCAGTTACACCCCAAATTCCAGTCAAAAGAGTGAATTTTCACCCGGCAGCTCGAAGAGCGGTGAGTATTACTTGAATTCACCGCGCAACAGTTGCAGAACATCGCCGAACGACAGTTTGAACGATCGCAGGGATCAATCTGCGTCCTACGAAGATCGTCATCGCGAAACAACCGATTCCACGCATTCCGTGCCATATCCGATCTCACCGAAGATCAACGTTCATTGCAACGACGATCAACGCGTCTACGACGACCCTCCCACGTCGCCTCTTCAAGAAATTCGCGTCGACAGAACTTCCCGCAACGTCGTCAATCAGAACAACGTTCACGAAGTCACCTACGGCTGTCAAAGAGCCTCGCCCAACATTCCAATGTCCAGTAATCTGGCAAAGTTGCGAGCAAACGTGGAAAACACGACGGACATTGCGGATTCCGCGATGAAAATCGTTGATCACGGATTCCACGATGTTGACAAGCAATCCGGCTCGAGAATCACTTCGCCCGCTGCTTCCTCGCGAATCATCGCCTCGCCCGTTGAATTCCGTGACCCGGCATCTCCTCACAGAGACGACAGAGACAGTTCCCCCATGCAAATTCCCATTCGAGTAATGTCCCCATCAAGAATACAAAGAATAGCCTCGCCCCTGACTATTCTAACACCTTCCAACACTGCCCCGCTGTCAAACACAATGACATCCCCCGTAGCAGTCGCGAATGCCAACCGTAGTCTGTCCCCTCCCAACCCCAAATCAATGACGTCACCCCGCAATCTCTCCCAAACCGGCAATTCGCCTCAGAATTGTCAAAGAAGAGCCCCCAATCAATCGAGAACCCCCGTACCTTCGCCCAACACGAATTCGGACCGAATGACACCTTCCACAGGACCTTACACTCCCATGTCGTCGTTCAATCCACGCCGAGCCCAACCCAACGATCAGATTCTCATTGCTTCGCCCAAACGCGACGCTACGATCTACGAAATTCGTCAGGATCGTTCGTCCGACAAATTGGAACCCGGTTGTCCGGATTCACCGATTCCAATGGCCGAATCTCCGTGTCGGGTTTTGACCCCTAGATCATTGTCATTGCGTCACAATGTTCAGGATTGCGAGCGATCGTCACGAACCGAATCGCCGAATGTGTCATCCCTGATGAAGGATCAACAATCTCCGCAACGTTCGTCGCCGTTAGTTCGCGCGTTGTCACCGTCCATGGATTCCAAAGTTAATCCCCAAAACATTCAAAGACCGGAACCCATTTACGTTAAACGAACGGGCGTTCAACGAGCCTTGTCACCGATGTCGTTGGAATGTGGCGCCCCCCGTGATCAAAGCCATCAAAGCCCGGTGATGTTTCAACCGGATGGCAGACCGGACACTCTTCTGGTTCCCGTGCGTCAAGACAGTTGTGTGCAAATTCGACCGGCAACGTCGAATTCCCGACAAACTCAGCAGAACTCTCAACAAACTCAGCAACGACATTCCGACGGCGATACATCGACGAACGACAAGATTCACGTGGAAAGGCGCGTTCAATCGCCTTCGGCAACTTCGAGAATTCACTCGCAGCGACCTGAAGTCATTTACGTCCGAAGAGATCAGAATTTGTTGGACGGAAGTTCGGAAATGAAGAGGGATGTTGATTGCAGTGTCCAGTCTTCCAACAAAATTTGTGGGCGATCGCCTCAACGATCGAACGAGTCGAATCAATCGCGACAGACGCTGATTGGGCCTGATCGGGGTGATCGGATGTGCGAGGACGTTTACGAGACTCGTCGAGTGGTGAAAATTCGTGATAGTCCGATGAACGAGCAGCTTTACGGAATCCGGAGCAGTCAGCAGTCGCCGATCACGGTTTCCGGCAGATCATCGGTCGTATCTCAATCCGGCAGGATCGACGACAACGTTGCTCACGATGATTCCCGATCGTCATCCGCGAAAACGTATCAACAGCGTCAACAATCGCAACAAGATCGTCAAACGATGTCCACGAGTCAAAAGTCAACCGAGCCGATTTACGGTGACAAACATTGTCCCAAGCTGCAGGATCCCATTTACGGTCAACGTGCTTGCGAATCCATTTACGGTCAACACGCGAATCGTCAATTGTCACCTTCCAAGCGTCAGATGATGCAACACTTGGAAGCCTTCTACTGGCAACAAAAAGCTCTGGATTCACAACGTAAATCAATCGACTCGCCACCGACGATCAATCGCACGTTCAACAACCCGACGATGATGGATTCGCCCGAAGTTCGCGAGGCCATCTATTGGCAACAATTGAAAAAACTCGATGAGGAACAACAGCGAAAAATTTACGATGAGAATCGGATGTTGGAAAGGACTTCAACGTTGAATCGTGAAAAACCGGTGGATGCCAGTCGATCTGTAACGGTGGGAAACACGACGCTTCACGGATCAGCACCGAGTTTGGCCAATCAGAGCTTGTCGTTGGTGAATCAGAAGAATCCTAAACAGATGCAGGAAACCAACGAAGACGTTTATTCGCGATCGAAGATTGAACGAACTAAAGGTCAGATGACAACGGGCAAGCCACCGATGATGGGCCAAAAGGGTCAGAATCAACCGGTTCTCGTCGTAAGACCTCAACAAGCCGTCAGAGACGCCAATGAAAAGAATCCAAACGCCATTTATGACGAACATGATAACGCCAACTTCACGGACAATTTGCCACGTTCGAAGAGCGTATCGCCACATTTCAATCGTGGTAACGAACGACGAAGTCTCAGTCTACCCAGAAAATCGGATCCCACGATGGAATCCACGAATTTCCGTCGGAATCGTGATATTCGCGGATCGTTGAATTCCGCGCGTAAAACGGAACGAACCGAGCCACCAATTTACGAGGAACGAAACTCCGAAGCGAACAAACGTTCGGGACCACCGCCGATTTTTAAGAGAGGCAGTCTCATAAGCAATTCCAGCAGTTCCGGGGATTACGGAACTGTGGGACCGAAAAGAGTGAGTTTTTCGAATCAATCGAATTCCCCGGAAGTGGGAACGGGCAATTGGCCGACTAAACACGGTATGGCCCCCGAACCGCCAACGAGAAAACATCGAACCGAGGAACGTACGTCTTGCGGAACGGTCGTCGGCGATGGGCCGAATTTTCACGGTCACGAGGACAATCAGAACAATTGCAACAACGTTTACGGGAATGTGGAGAGTTGCGGGAGCGTTCGGACGGTTTCGTCGACGAATGCGGGAAGGATTTTGATGGGTGAACGCGGTGGTGCTATTTGCGGAACGGAATACGACGCGAAACCTCTGCCACCGACTCCTTCGAGGGTGGAATCGACGTGGACGGTCAAACGCAGCTCCAGCGTGAAGAACGATGGCAATGGAGGTGACCTTGGGACATCGAGGATGGAGATTCAGAGGGCCAAAGTTCAACCGCGGAAGTGGCCGGGAGTTAGCGAGAGCGAGAGCGGCAGCGAGGCCGGTGAGGTCCAGAGGATTCTTCATCGACGCAATGGTAAGTCCTATTCACATTGAATCATTGTTTGGCTTGAAATGTATTGATTGTTACTTTGTTTTTCGATTGAATGATCATTTTGGTACGTATTCTGATGGTTCTCCGTTGCTTGCCAGTGAGTGCCAATAGAGCTATCTCTGTCAGACTTGTGACGGTTCGACATGTTTAGCACTTCGCTTTATGGTAGTATTCTAGGTACTGTAAGAGTCAAAGCAAGCCTAAGATATAGCATCTCCCGATTGAGATACGTGGTACTTTGATGTGACAACGTCGCGTGTTATGATGTCGATTAGTGAGAGAGAGAGAGAGAGAAGATGGAAAACAAACGCGCAACGTTGCCATGTCTACTGGATCACCACCAACTCCTCATATAAACTGTATTTTCCCGATGTTTATTTGCTTATTATTATCATCACAGTCTCCTGATCTCTACTGTCAAGTGCCCAAAATGTTCTCCGAATATTCAACTTGCAGCTTAAGTGTTTTCATCGAAATCTGACGAGGACTTTTTAGATTATATCAAATTGAGCGTGATTTTCCATAAGGCTCCGTGTTAAACGTGTGAAAATAAAAGTGTTGATATATTTTTTCACGCGCTCCGGAAAGCCATAAAAATTTAACTGAACCTTTTTCTTATCAATACCTATAAGTATGCCAAATGTCATGGAAATCTGACGAGGAACTTTCTTATCTCTCTATACTACCTTAAGCAAGAGCATTGTAGAGGTGATTTTTTTTAAATATGATGTTTGATCGTTGCAAGGCTAGTGGCACAGCCTGTTTCGTAATATCAGTCAAACTAGGCTTGAAAGACGAACAAAATGGCGGCCAACGATGTGGCACATGTCCCATAAGACTTTTGACCCTCGCCCCGGAGGGTCAAAAGGCCTCCAAGCAAAATCCACCCTGCTTCGAGACATTTACTATTCATTTCTTCGAACAAATATCTTCTATCCAATCAGCCACTATCGGAGTATTCATCACGTGGAAGTAGACTATTTCAAGAGTATCATGTTGAATTTTTAGGTTAAAATAGTGAATAATGCCAACGTTACGATGGGAATTTTTTTTGCGAATAACATTTTTTTTCTTACTTAATTATTGTTCCAACTCCCAAACTTGAAAAAAGGTGAAACATTTTTGTATGGGAGTCATTCCGTTAAATCAATCCTTTGGAGTTTGTGTGGTCTCACGGACCCAGAGCCCAACGGTTAGTAATCGTGGCTGGTTATAACGTCGCGCGACAAAATGCAAACAGAGACCGGTGTATGCCGGTGCATCCCAATGAGCCTCTTTATTGAGGTACCCCCCCCCCTCCCTCCCCCATCCCTTTCCCCGAGGCTGAGAGCACGTAGACTCTGCATCGTGAATTTTACATCTTCAACGTTCTCACGATCCAGCAAACTCAAACAAATTTTCGAGTCAGGTGCATAACAGCGTGATTATTAGATTTATTCAATTGATCAATCAAATTTTGGTAATTTGGTAAAAAATTATTTCGAAAAAATGTTAAAAAAAATATATTTCCCATAACATTTTTTGACCTCCCCCGCCTGATTTTTTATTGGGAGGACCAAACAAACTTTCTCGAAAAAAAAAATTTTGAAAAACTGTAAAATTCGAAAAAGCCGTGAAAGTAAATAATTACCCAAATTGTTTTTATCAATCAATCAAACGGGCGTATTTTACGTGCAATTTATTATTTGCTTCAAACACTGTAAAAAACTTATTGTTTTTTTGGCCCGAAAAAGGCGTTTTTTTTTTACTCGGACTGAAATAGGGAACTTTACGGCCGCTTCGCAGGCGTGAAAAGACGCTTTTCCGAAGGGGTCGAATAAAAAAATAAGTTTAAAAAAAATAAGTTTTTTTTGTAACCATTGAAATAATACATTGAAAATTTAACATGGAGCACACATTACGTTCGTCCCGTTATCATTGGTGTCAACTTGCGGTGGCCCTTACGGGTCGAATTCCGCAGTCCTAAATACACCGCGGATGCACCGGCTTGCGCAGCGCGCGTCGTTGCAGTCGGATGCAGCAGAGCGGGGACTGTACATGCGCCGGAACAATGACGCAGCGTGGAAAATCTTCTCCGGACACGTGACACAAACACACAGACACACACACATGCGCGATACAACATACACGATAAACGCGCATGTGAAAAACAAATTCCCAAATTTTTTTCACATTTTTTCTTTCCATTATTTCTGGCAGCTGTCGATTAACGTATTTTTTTCATTTATTTCGTTTTCTTTTTTTAAAAAATATTTTTTTCACACGGTTGCGCTGTTAAAAGAATGTATTGAAAATCTGTCTGTCCTGTAAAATTTTCTCAACTTTTCGATAAGAGTATCGAAAAAATGTCCAAAATTTGGACAACGGTCGAAAAACCCGGTTTTTACGTTTGAAATTCGATTCTAATGGATTTTCGACAGTCGAAATGGAAAACTGATATTTTCATCGAAAAGCTGAGACGATTTCTCGTGAGGAACAGATTTTTCATATATTTTTTCAACAGCGTAAGCGTGGGAAAAAAATACTTGGAAAAAAAAAGAAAACGAAATAAACAAAAAAATACTTTAATAGATAAAAATTGACAGCTGTCAAAATAATGGTTAAAAAAATCTGAAAAAATGTATAAATTTGTTTTTCAACATGCACCTTAAGCTGTGTAAATATGACAAAGATCCCAGACGGTGAAGTTGAAAATTGTCCGATCATTCGATGGAATGGCCCATACATTCGGTCGTTCGTTGCCAAAGCCACCTCATCGAGATCCGATCGCGACAAACGCAATTGATTCACCTACAACGAACAACCCACGGCTCATCCATGTCCGCGACATTGCCCGGAGCGGAATTGTGGTTAAGGTCAGTGACCTTGGGACCTGGGAAAGGGCGATACGGGGTACTACGATAGACGATTGTCAGTTTATTGTACACACATTGTCAACACCCACGTACTTCCGGTCGTGGTACACGGCATTGAATTACCCATTGTCTAATTTTTTGTTTTTTTTAATTAAAAAAAAAAAATTATTTAAAATGTTGACTTTTGAAAATTTTTCACTGTTTCTCTCGTTTTATTTTTGCTTGTGTGTTTTAATGGTCTTCGGTTGGTTATGGGTGATCTTGGTGGTGTTTGTTCGCTCGGCCGTTCGTTAACAAGAAGACAAGAATATTTTTGCCAACCACATGCACGTCCATGGTGCATCGGAGAAGGGGTGGGGGGGTGGGGGGTGGGGGGTCAGACTGGTTTGCGTGGGCATGCACCGGCTTTGTCTGGAAAAATCAAATATCGTCGTCGTGTACACAATTAATGCTAATTGTTCTCGGACCTTTGCCGACTAATTCGTTTGGAAAAAAAAAAAAAAAAAAAAAAAATTAAGTATCATGAGAATCATGATTTACCACGAGGATTATGAAATTTGAAAAAAAAAACGAAATTTCAAAAATATTTAGTGGGCCTTCGGTAATCGTCTTTGATCGTTCGTTCGAAAGATGAATAATTTCTCAGTTCGGACTTGATAAATTTTTCATCATCATCTTCGTAATGCGATTATGCAAAGACCACGGAAACTGCGTCGCGAAGTACGATTTGTCCTCCGAATGTTCGATCCAACAGACGGAGCCAGTCTGTTCAGCTCACAATCACAACTACTTTCTTGAATCTGGCCGATCGCTTCTCGATGGACGGAGAAAAATAAATAAAATAAAAAACGATGGATCATATTTTATTCGATAAAATCAAACTGCTTGAACAAATGATTTTTTTTTAGTAGCAATAAAAAATGTGATATTTTTTTAGTGGAAATGAAAAATGATATATTTTTTTTAGTAGAAATAAAAAATTATATACTTTTTTAGTAGAAATAAAAAATTATATACTTTTTTAGTAGAAATGAAAAATGATATACTTTTTTAGTAGAAATAAAAAATAATATATTTTTTAAGTAGAAATGAAAAATGATACATTTTTCAAGTAGAAATGAATGATGATACATTTTCAAAGTAGAAACGAAAAAATGATATATTTTCTTAAGTAGAATTGAAAAATAATAATACTAATAATAATAACAATGCTCGTAAAAGTACAATCGGCAAAGATCAACAAACGAAAAGAACATAATTTATCCAGGTTCATAATTCTCGATTGTGCGTAATAGAGAAAGAAAAAAAAGAGACCAAACGATATCGGTCTCCTTGTAATAAATAATCCGGGCTTGTTAATCGAGAAGATTTCGTTGTAATCGATATTCCGTTGCACATCGTGGGCGCTTCTACGATCGACGTTCGGTAATGCAGTGTTTCGTTGATCCGTGTCTGAGCTCGTACAGCTTCGACTACTTGCCTGACCGAGCGCGCCCAGTATCATTCAATCTTCGTCTTCGTGAATATTCAACTCCGGCTAACTATTCGTCGCAGTTTCGCAAAAGTAAAAAAAAAAAACAACAACAACAAAAACAACAAAGACAACAACAACATATTGATATAAAAACCACGGATAAATATTTGTATTCCTCCCTCCTTAAAAAATAATTTTATACGAATTTATCGTGACAAGAAAAAGAAAAATCAAGAAAATGATAAATGAACGAATAAATGAATTAAAAGAGAAAGCAGCATCATTGGAACTGATAGCTTGAATTCAACTCGAAATCATAATCACGCACAAAAAAAAATGTCCAAAATGTTACCACGTTTAGAAAAAATGTTTGATTATTTATTTTCGTGAAATAATTGTTGAAAATCCATGTTTGTGTGATGCTTCGTATACGAAAAAAAACTCTCTTCACGATGCTGTTGCATCGTGAAGAGAGCGGTTGAGATCACGGTCTTATACACACAGGTCTCGAAGCTCCTCCAAATTTCCGGTGGCGGGGTGGGGGGGGGGGGGGGAAGGTCGTGTGAATAAAATTTTGGTTGTTTCTCGAAGCCGCCACAAGTGGGGCGCAACCGGAACTGTGGTAACGCGCGGGGGCGGGGGGCGGCGTCGGGGTAACAAACATAACCCTTTCATTGTTGCGACAACCTCGTGATTGAGGCACCAACCGCGTTCCAGCTTGGTCATCGAGACCTTTCACGGTTCTGGCCAACGGTCCACGCTGCGCTTGTGTATATTCCGACGATGGATCAACGATGACAACCCCCGTGTGTGCTTTGGATTACGCTTGGAAAACTCCGTGAAATCCGTATTCAATTCCTCACAACGGTCCCGCTTGGGGTTCATCGGGAAAGAGATGGACGATCCGCTTGCGTCTCTCTCGCCGCGTCACCTTAGCACCGGTGGCGCGCTCTACTCGTGGCCGCGCGGCAAACGAGAAACAACGACAACGATTTTTTTTTTCATTTCATCCGTACCAGCCTGATCGTCGGAGTTCACAAGACCCGTGGCGAGGAGACAAAGACTCGGACGAGGGGTGTCGAGGATGGTGGTGGCGAAGCCACCACCTCGAGTCGCGGGGGGGGGGGGTGGTGCGTCGTCCGGGTGAGCCGAGGGTGGCCGAACGTTTTCAGCACGGCGAGTACGCCACGGGGTGGGTTTTCGGTGGCAAAGACAGCCCGCCCGAGGGGGGGGGGGGGCGGGGGGTCGAACTACTCGGAGGGAGGTGGTTCGGGGATCGATCCCCGACTCTACTCCCGTGACGTCACGAGCCGGGACTCCTCCGGCACCCGGCACGCCGGCGAGCTGGTGGTGCTCGTCGTACTCGCGGCCGCTGCTGCTGCTGCTGCTGCTCCAGTGTGCGCCCACCCTCTTCACAAACGTTTCTTTCACGTCCCCATTGCGATCCCCACGTCTCGCTCGTTTCAAAATAAAAACGAAAAACAAACGAAAAAACGAAAAAAAAATCCGAAAAAATGTTTGAAAAATTGTTTAACGAAAAAAAAACGAAAAATCTGGGTGGCGAGTAGTACGACAATATTTGTTTATTTTTTTTCCAAACATCGATGATGATGAAAAAAAAATAATAACATTTTACAAATATTTTTCTAATATTTTTGCGACGTTTGACCGCGCAAAATACGCGAATTGTTTTTTGGGGTTAGTGAGGGAGGGGGTGGAAAAGGGTGGAAGAGTGCCACAAGAGTGCAACATTTTTTTTTTTTCGATTCGCGGAGATTCGTCGAACTAACGTTTTGCGTTTTACGAAAAAGTGAGGAGAGATTTTATTGGGTGACGAAAAATCGAGTGACTATATATATATATATATATATATATACATATATACATCGGGGACATTGTGAAAAATTCAACGTGTCGCGAATTTTTTTTTGTCCGAACATTCGAACTGGCTAGCGAGATGCGAGATTTTTTTTAGTCGAGCCGGGTGAACAATCGAACAATTGTGTGTGTGTGTGTGTGTGTGTGTGTGTTTGTGTGTGTGCAAGCTGCAACGACGAAACAATCGGTCGTGGAAATTCGAGAATTTCGAACCGGAACGACAGTCGAGCGCGATAACGTTGCGAGACAGTGCATTTTTAGTTTTTTTACGTTCGCGAGTTTTGTTTCGGTGAATTTTTTTTTCTTCATTCTCTCATTTTTATTTCAAGAAAGTGAGTGAAAGAGATAATTTAAATTTAATTTTCATCTTATTGTACGAGAGTGAGTGAGAGAGATAATTTTCATTCTAATATAAATTTTATTGCCCGAGAGTGAGTAAGAGAGAGAAAGAGGAAGAGAGAGAATGAGAGGAAAGAGTGATTGAGTGTGAAAATTTAATTGAATTTTGTTTATTTCGTATTTTGGAGCATAGCTCCCTGAGAGGAAGAGAGAAAGGGGAAAAAAATCAGCAAAGCATGAGATTCCGAAGCCACGGGCAAAAAATTATTCCGAAGGTTCGTTAGGAAAGAAAACAAGAAAAAAAAAATTTTTTAAATAGGGCGTTCCACCATCGGAGATGCTTCTGATTTCACGATCAACCCTCTCCCACTGGCTCAACGACCAATTTCCTTTTTTTTTTGCATCGAAAATATTCGTCAATATTTTGCGATCGATCCGTAAATTTTTATAAAAATGTGTTTTCTTTTCCTTAAATGAAAAAAAATAAATGAATAAATAAACGACATATATGTGTATCGTGATGGGTATTTGAATGATCGTCAGGGAGCAGTGAATGAAGATTTTGTGGTCTCATCGGAGTGATTCTCAGAGTTTTCTTTTTTTTTTTGAAATCGAAAGAATCGCGAGGTCAATGTTTTTTTTGTTTTTTTTTCGCAAGCTCGCGGATCCTTTTACGAAAAACGATTGTTCCTCACCGAACGAAGTAGCCCGATCAAGACCGAGATCCGTATAACCCATACACGTAGGATCTCTTGATGGTTAGCGATCAAGGGAGGGGTGCAAACCGGTGCGGCGGTGGGGGTGGATGAGGCGGTTGAAACTGACGCCGCAGCCGCACCGGTCCGCCGCTATATCGCTCGTGTGAACTTTTCAGGATCGCGGCTAACACCCTCGGTGAAGAGCGATTTGTCACTTTAACGGACGTTAAGAGAGAGAGAGAGAGAGAGAGAGAGAGAGAGAGAGAGAGAGAGAGAGAGAGAGAGAGAGAGAGAGAGGGTTGAGAGGCTCCAGGAGTGAAGAGGTTTCGCGCCGTAAATGTGTATTTGATTTCACAGCAGAAGCTTGGGGCGGGGGGGGGGGGGGGAATGGAATTTTCAATACTGAACCATATTGAATAAGCTCATAAATGTTGGCTCAACGTACTTTTTTTTTATGTACGTGGGAAATTGATTTATTTACTTATATTTATTTTGTTTTCTTTTGTTTTTTTTTTTTAATTTGTTCTGTTCTGTTTTGTTTTGTTTCATTTTATTTTATTTTAGGTAAATATGCGTTTTTTTGGATTCAATAAAATAAAGGAAACGAGAGTAAGCCGATAATAACAATAACAATTTTATTAAAAAAAAATTTTTAACAATTTTAGTTTTTAACAAGTATCGATAAACAATTCAATTTATAATCAAAACAAATTTATTTTCAAAAAATATTCTTCTGTAAATTTAATGAATACTTGACGAGATTCAACACTTTATTATTATTATTATTATTATTATTATTATTATTATTATTATTATTATTATTATTATCATTATTATTATTATTATTATTATTATTATTATTATTATTATAACAATCAATATACAATTTTTCTATAAACTTTCCAATTCGTGTTTTGTCGAAGAATTTGTGAGAAAAAAGAGAGAGAGACGAAAGCTCTTTCCAAGATTTTCGGGGAAAAAAAGAAAAATTCATAGATGGATCGATCCATAGCGGGATAACAATGAATATGGGGTTCGCGGATACGTCCACCCACCGTTTCCTCGTCGGTTCATCCGTGCGAAATATCGTTTCTGGGTCACGTTGGGATAAACCACATAGGGAGGCTGTGCGACGCCCTTAGAATCCCCGTTGCGACGAGGGATTTCCGGGAGCAACTCCACCCTCGGTAGCCAATGTGTTCCGTATAGTTTTCCTCGGCGCATTTATTCGACACGATTGACAAACAAGCGATTTCCCGAGAATCCATCTCGTTTGTATTGCCCGGAAGGAACGTGCGTTTTCTTTTTTTTTCTT
Source organism: Diplazon laetatorius (assembly GCA_963662125.1). Lineage (NCBI taxonomy): Eukaryota > Metazoa > Arthropoda > Insecta > Hymenoptera > Ichneumonidae > Diplazon > Diplazon laetatorius. Next base: position 2,678,079 of record OY759158.1, on the reverse strand, counting down.
TCTTTTGCCAGACTGCACTTTACACGGTGTAAATAATGAATTTTGCTTGCTCAAACTTTTTTTTTTCCTTTTTTTTTTCATTTTTCAAAAACATTATTCCGGAATTTTTTTATGAAGTTACTTTTCGTGAATAATCAGGCACGAATATTGTTCGTTGCGTTATATTTTTTCTTGCTCTTGTTGTTGTTTAAAAAAGAGAAATTGTTTTTTATTTTCGAGTCGACACTTTATTTCGCAACAAAATTATCGGTCAGTGAAATTGTCGGCTGGTAATGATAATTTTGAGTCTAAAATTGTTTGAAATTTTCTTGTTTCGAAAAATAAACTCAGCTAAATCTTGAAAAGTCGGTTTGATTTTTTTTCATCGACCCTTTTTTTTTATAAACGAGTGGAAAACAATTATCTTGGTTTGTCACAATTGGTTATAACTCGATTGCAATTTTTTTTTCTCCAACGAAATTGCTTTGTTAAAAAAAACAATAATTTGACTTAATTTTTTGATTCGTGAAACTATTTCATTCGTTTATTCATTTTTTGTTATTCCATTTGCCTTCTCATGAAAAAAAAAACAATTTCACTTATTTTCCGATTCGTAAAACTATTTTATTCTTTTATTTACTTTTTTGTTATTCGATTTGTCTTCTCATAAAAACACAATTAAACCCATTTTTATATTCGTTAAATTATTTTATTTGTTTGTTCGTTCATTCATTGCTTTTTGTCATTCGATTTTCGTGAAAAAAAGTTTGTATAATCGTTGGGAATCGTGAGAATCGACTGCGCAAATGGTTGTTGCAAATTTTTCGTGGTATATGGGATTTTCGAATTGTTGTTAAGCACTTGGATGGAATTGTTGTGCGTTAACGCGTTGTTCGCGAGTGAGGGACCGGTCGAACCACAGTTGAACGTTTCGAGTCACGAATCCAATTATCAAAGTTAATTGTGAAAGCTCGAGCCCCTTTATCATTCGGGTTATCTCCCCCCCCCCCTCCCAGGGGGGAGGAAAAGCGTAAAACGTATTCACGTGAAAATTTTGCAACATTTAATTTATCCGCAATCTCGTTCGTGCAACTTCGAACAAGTTTGGCTTCGGGTTTCGAAACAACCTTTCCACTCACAACCTTCGCACGATACATCACATTCCACACGAATGCAAATGCAACCATCGTGAATCAATTAACGAACTATGGCAAATTTTTTTTTTTTTTTTTGACCCTTAAGTCGAAAATTTATCAATATCGAAAGTTCGATTTTTGTTCCAGTTTGAATTTCAAAGTTTGGATTTTTTGGAAAAATTTATTGAAGCGAAAGAAAACAAAGATTTTCTCGTGTGTAATGATAACGAAAACTATTTGTTTTGTGATTCATGCAAAAAATAAAAGAAATAGTGAATAAAAAAAAATAATAATAAACAAAATAAAATCAATCGATCAATTCTTTCTGCGATAGAGGAAGAAAACTCACTGAAAAGTTAAACTGGAAAATACACATATCCCGTGAAATTTTCTCAGCTTTCCAATGAGATTATAAAAATTAAAAAATTTAGACTACTTTAAAATAACCGGTTTTTCAGTTTCAAGTTGGATTTCAACGGATTTTCTAAGTCTAAAGTTATTCGTCCAAAGCAATTCGTCTCATAACAATTCATCTAATAAGCATTTGTCTAAAATAATAAACAGAACAAAATGTTGTTTAGTAATTTATTGAGAATCATTCATCGGCAACGTGTGATAAATATATTTTTTTTTATTCTTCGGGGTTTCTTTGGGACTGGTTCTTTCGGTTCCTTTGATTCTTCGTTTTTTGCTTTTCTTTCTTTCTCAGAGGTTTGGGATTTTGGGATTGGTTTTTCGGGTTCTTTGTTGATTTTTCTCATTCTATGGGGTTTTTTTTGGGTTGTTAGACGAATTGTTAACAGACAAATTGTGATTCGACGAATTGTTCTTTTAGATAAATTGTTTTAGACGATCTGTTGTGAGATGTTTTAGACGAATTTTTCGTAAATCGTGAATATCCGAGTCTGCCAGATGGCGCCCCCGACAATGCGGCAATCGTCTCGAGAACCGAGTCGAGTATATATAATTCACGTCGTAATCAAAATAGGCCCTTTGAATCACCGCCACAAAGCTCGTTATTGACCGTGCAAAGGGTTGTGTGTGTATATATATGCGTGTGTGTGTGTGTGTGTGTGTGTGTGGAGGGAACCAAGGTGGTCGAAATGGAGTTGATTCACTCGGTGATGAAATTGGCATCGACAAGACCATTGACATATTGTCACTCGATTTATCGATTAGCCTTTGCTTTCATCATCGTTTCCATTTCCACGTGGCCGATGCGTTTCGCACGATGATCGAGAGCATCGTCCATAAGCCCACTGATAACGCACGCACACACACACACACACACACACACATACCTACACACCTTACGTGGTAATCACCAACGATCACGTTCCAAATTGCCTGGAGGCCTTGACGATGACGACGACCCTTCCATCGCCAATCCCCCACGTTGCTCTCCTCGTTCTTGCACCCCCCCAGTCACGAATATCCTCCAGCCTCTCTTCCTCATCCCCCCCCCCCCCTCGCCACGTGTCTGACAAATCGCTTGATACGCTTGAATTATTTCCCATCATCGAAATTTCATATTGCTCGGGTCGTAGATACACGCATCTCCAACTACTCGACTCGAGTCGCAGCAATACACTTCTCGTTCGATCGATTACATTTTCGCTCATCGCTAAATATCGAAACTTTGTTCGGACACATTTTATTATTACATCGAGATGAAAAATTTATTTTGTCGCAAAAAAATAAAATAGTTGAGAAAACGAGCTGGAAGATTGTAATTGGCAATTCGATTTCTTCGAATTGTGGGTATAGTTTGTTGAAAATCGTAACGTGTGAAAAAAAATTTCGTTTGAAGAAAATGAAAATCTTTGATGTGGAGGTTTGGTCCATCGTTTTTTAATGAATTTTTGGGACTTGGTGTAATCGATATGGATTATTTACGAAAAGAATGAAAGAGAGGGAAATTATTATTATTATTGTTATTATTATTATTATTATTATTATTATTATTATTATTATTATAGAAAAAATATTTCGTAACTAATTAGTTGGACTGTTTGTCTTAAGAACAACAACAACAACAAAATCCACAAAAAGAGATTCTGGATTGTTTTTCTCTCATTTTTTTTTTTCGAATCCAACATTTCATTTGATGTAGAAATTGCGAGATTTGACATTGAGACCACGAAATCTTCATTACTCCCGAAATTACGATAATTTTTTATATTCTTCTCTATCCTTTCGATCATTCAAGACTTTGTTGAATTCGTCAGAACGAACGTGTGAGTTGTTAGGAAAAAAAAAAAACAATTTGAGAGATGATGAATGATTAGTCGCGGATATCGCGTTGGACAAACTTCGGCGATGGATTTGTGATTCGAAGACGATGAAACTCAGCTGATTCTCAGCTAGATTTCGTGATAAGATTTTTCATGGTGCTGTGTTACGCGATTGAATTGCGAGTGTTCGAAAAGCGTCGGCCGCAGCTGTATCATCAGACAAGCGAAGATGCTGGGACGCTGGAAGAGCAAGGACAAGAGTTCGTCGAAGAGCTCGTCGTCCAGCGGAAGCGGCAGCAAGAAGAAACGAAAATTTGGGAGAGAAGGTGAGAATTTTGTTGAGTATTAAAAACAAAAAAAAATTACATAAATTGAACGAATCAAATAAATAAATAAATAAATAAATAAATAAATAAATGAATAAATAAATAAATAAATAAATGAATAACTAAATAAATGAATAAATAAATAAATGAATAAATAAATAAATTCGAAATAATTATTGTAGCAATAATTTTTCGTGCGATTACGTTTTCGCCTATTTTTTTTATTTATCACCGAATGTTAATGTTTTTCTTTTCTTATTTTTCATTTATTATCAATTTTTCAAATTCTCATTCTTGCTCATATCGTGCTGCAAATATTTTAATATGTTTATATATATATATATATATACATATATATTTAACTTTTATCGGTTATCCTTTGATCGTTAAATATATTTCATTGGTTAGTAATAAAGAAAATAAGTTTGCTACTGAAAACGAGTGGATTTGGAGACTGGGATTGTCGATGAATCGACGAAAAATCGATAACCACAATGAAAATTGAACTTTCGTGTTTGTTTTTTTTTTGTTTGATTTTTTTTTCTATTTCGTCATTTTGTTTCGATTTGGTTTTCAATCGTGGCTTTTGCCTCTTCGCATTCTTCGTGATGCATCTCGTTTCACCGGTGAGGGGCCGGTGGGGGGGGGGGGGAAGTCGCATCAATTCAATATCGAATGAGCGAAGTGAGTCTCGTTTGAGACGAATGGTTGGTATCGGAAATGCAGGAGACGTTGAGTCGAGCCGGAAACGAAGTAAGAAAGGACAGCAATGAGGGAAGTGCATCCAGAAGAATAAGCAAAATGTGACAAAAATCCATTCCGCGAAACGAGCAACGTCCGTTGTGTCAGACGTTTCGAGTTTGGCCAATGGAAGATTTTTTTTTCTCTCGAATTTTATTTATTTTTCCACGACCAAAAAAAAAAAATCAAATTCGTACGAAAAAAATGTATTTCCGCCACTGATCGATCGAAGAATGATTTTTCATCAATCGCAGATTTTTATATATCCTGGCACATCTGAAATTGTCAAAATCAAAAAGTTAAAAAAAAAAAAATCGAAACTCAAGGCACGCCAAAGTCGTGCTAAATGTTAATTAGTTAATTAGATATATATATATTTTTTTTTTAAAGTGCAATTGCAACGATGGTGGACGGGTAAAATAGATGGTGGTTGGTGTATGTCTGGTGGGGTTGTTAAGGTGACGCGACGGACGTCGAGAAGGAGTGTGAAACCGCGCGGGCTAATTGGCTCTGTACCTCGTTAGCGTGGAACCGAAGCTCTCGGTTCCTTGGCCCAACCGACTCACACTTTATCCCTATTACGGCCCACCTTTCTTAGGGCGGAACCCTCGGGTGAAACCCCGCATTGTTCGTTAACAAAAAAAAATAAATGAATAAAAAATAAATAAAAGAAAGCCTAGTTACTGCTGTAACAATTTTTTTTTTCATCGTCGACGTTGATGCACTCGGTTGCAGAAAATTGGACATTGCATCGGGTCAACGACCGTCCGTTGTATGTGGATTCTGTGATCCCCCAATTAAATTTGGTTTCTTTTGCGAGTAACTGAATTGTCGATAAACATTAGATGAATTTTTCATTTTCACGTTTTTTTTTCACGATGTCAAATCGTCTGGGACGCAACTGAATTATCGTTCGTCGACTGAAGTGAGACACTCGAGCAAAGTTACACGCGCGAAACAAAGTTAAACAGAAGTGCAAGAGGTGTGTCTAAGCCTCTAGAGAGAGAGAGAGAGAGAGAGAGAGAGAAAGAGAGAGAGAGAGAGAGAGAGAGAGAGAGAGAGAGAGAGAGAGAGAGAGAGAGAGAGAGAGAGGGGGAAAGAGACAAAAAAGTCCATAGTTGATTTCATAATCTTTCGTTCCCAACGGGGGGCCATTATTTTTCTTTGCTGCTGTCCCATCGTAGAAAACGTCTTCACGAAGTCTTTGCTTTTCCTCCCATCGTCTCGTTTCTTCTACTCTCCCCTCCCCCCTCAATTCCGCCAACCAAAGAGTTCACCGAACTCTCGGAAAACTGTTAAGTTCCTACGGCAAACTCTCGGACCGTCGGTCGATTGAAGAACTAACGAGAGGAAAAAGTGAAACACGAAGAAGTTGGGGGGGGGGGGGGGAGAAAAAAGTCAAAGAAAAATGCAAACGTTTGAGAAAAAAAGTAAAAAGAGTGTTGTTGGGGCGAATCAATCGGAGCGAGTCGAGCCACGGGTCCCAATCGGTCTACGGGTCGTCCCGATCGGTCTACGGGTCGTCCCCGATCGGTCTACGGGCCATCCCCGATCGGTCTACGGGTCATCAACGCTCAGCTCAGATTCGGCACGGATCACGGGTATCCGACTGTCCAAAAGGACTTTTGGTCCTTGCGCAAACTTCCCTCACTGTCGAACAGTCAGTCGATAGCGCTGATTCCGTTGTCTCCGATCTCGATGGCCAGTTATTTTATTTAATTTTTTTTTAATCACATCTTTCATTTTATCCGCGATTCACGCCAAGTGGCAAAAGACTTTCGTTGGATAATTCATGAACTCTGCGGCATACGACTTTCGTCGTACGCGAGATGCAGTTCGGTCCGCCAGGAATCTCAATCAAGATCGTAAATGCCCGTTTGGGGTTTATCCACCGTGCGAGGAGTGAGGACTGGGTAACCCTGCTTCTTGGGGCTTGGTCCAAAGCCCGTTGACCTTTCGACCCGCAAACCTCGGTACTCCCCGCTTTGGCAGCCGTCAGGCATTTTTCTATGAGCGATTAAAAAAAAAAAACGGGTTTTCGATAAAATTTTTCACTCGAGAGATTCACATGTGTCATGTGAAATTTTCTCAGCTTTTCGATGAGAGTATTGTAAAAAATTTTCAAAATTTTCGCAACGCCCGGACGTTTTTTTCAAATTTTTATTATTTGTTTTTTTTTTTTTTAAATTTTTTTCTAGCTACTTCATCAACTCAACTTACTCCATTAATTAATTTGTTAATGTGCGGAGTGTGAGTGAGTGGTTTTTTTTTTGGTTTTCGCGACGCTGACAATGTTTAATGGAAATTAATGATGAAAGGGAGAGCTATGTGTGTGTGTTTTATTTATGTATTATATATAGACTAGGTACATATATATATATAAAGTGGATGCAAATGGGGTAGGCTTTGCTGGGGGACAGAAACACTTTGCCTCTGTAAACCTGTCGTGGCTGTCTTTCGCAGTGAAGTAAAAATCCGATCGGAATTTCATCGCCGCATACTCTGCGGAATACATCAAAGCCCTTCGAGCCTGGTTTGTGCTCGACCCTTGCTCCCCCCTCCCCACCTGTTCGTTCTTCATTCTTCTCGCCCGTCGAGACCACCCTTGTCTTTCACTTCTTCCCGTGTAATCTCAAAACTGCGACTGGAAAAAAAAAAAAAACAACGCCAAGACTCGTGTCCGACTTATCTTTGTGCCAAACAGGTGAGGTTGAAATATTTTTTCGTCATCTTCGTTTCAATCTCAATGTGGTGTCAACAATTTTTTTTTTTTTTTTTCGTTGGGTGGAGCTCGAGATTCAGAACGAGCAAAGTTCAGAAGGTTCGAAATTCCAAACGGTCAATGTTTCGAACGTACAGAATTCCGAACGCCTATCCAGTCCACTTCTCACATTGCCCGACCTTCGAGCTTTCCCCACGCGCAAACCATCAATGCTACATAAATGCCGTCTGGAACTTTTTTGTAGGAAATTTGATTCTCCGCAACATTGTTCCTGTGAAATTTTGCTCCACATGGCGTCGTTTAGCCGGCGTTTAGACGAAAAGATAAAAATGTAATGATTTTTAATTTTCATTGTTTTCATTTTGTTTTCATTGTTTTCCTGAAACAATTCAAAGAGTTACCACACCCTCAGAATTTACGATGTTATCAACGCCTTTTGAAACACTTTTCCCGGTAATTGAAAATTCTTTTTCCCAAATTAATTCGGTTGAGAATTTTTACCGTTCGAAGCGTTGCCGTTCGAAACATTGGACGTTCGAAATTTTCACCCTTCTGACTTTTGCTCGTTCTGCATTTCGAGGCCCCACCCATTGCAACTTTTTAGGATGAAATGAAGTTCAAACGTACGAAATAATCGTTTCGCAACTTCACACCCCCCGTTCAACCTTCTGAACCCTAAAATTGGATGGCGAAAAAGGTCGAAATAGGGATGAAGATTTCGAATCGGGTGGTACAATGTTGAACCTACAAAGGCGGGGTAACAACCCGGTGCGACGGTTGGCCGCGTCTGCGCTGAGGTCGCCAGTCGCTTCGAGAATGTGTCTCTCTCTTCTTCTTCGCCCCTGCCCCCCCCCCCCCGCAACCCCTCACTCTCCGGCCTCACCCCGTTGTTCTTACGCAGCCCCTCCGAACCTCCGAACCGACACCACCGACGACGCCGCCACTACCGACATCAACCACTCCGGTATCCCACCCTACGCGGTACCAACGTGCGGTACCGCACGGCCACTCCAGGTGGCCTCGCAGTCCCAACTCGACTCTCACGATTCGCGATCCAACACAGTTGCAATTCACCGCCCCAACGTTCAAGATCATTATCTCATTTTCCCTCTTCGACACTGTGCTTGACGAAAAAAACTATATATAAAAATAAATAATAATAATAATGGTAATATTAATAATGATAAGAAATGTGTAATAATAATAATAATGATATAATGATTGTAAGAAGAAGAAACGTGTAATATATAAAAATAATAACAATAATAATGAAAGTGGAATAATGATAATAATAATAATTGAGCAGCAAATTAAAAGTCTCGACCATTCGACAAATTCGTGGGTTTCTTGTTTGTAAATATATATATATAGTAGTGATAATAATAATAATAATAATAATAATAATAATAATAATAATAATAATATATGATGGTAATAATAAGAAGAAACGGGTAATATATGAAAATAATAACAATAATAATAAAAGTGTAATAATAATAATATTAATAATAATAATAATAATAATAAAGCAGCAAATTGAAAGTTTTGACCATTCGACAATTTCGTCGGTTTCTTTTTTGTAAATATATATATATATATATATGTATAATAGTTATAATAATAAGAAACGTGTAATATATAATAATAATAATAATAATAATAATAATAATAATAATCATAATAATAATAATGATTAATAATGAAGCAGTAAACAAAAAGTCTCGACCATTCGACAAATTCGTCGCATTTTTTTGTTCGTAAAACGTAAATTTTCAGGTGAAACCCATTCGAAATAATTGGCACGAACATTTCTTATCCAACAATCGACAGCGATGATAATTATCTTATTGCACACATGAGTAAATTGGCATTCAGTCGTCGCTGGGGTAAAAAAGAGAAGAGTTAATTTTTATTTTTCATTCGTTTTTGTTTCTTTTCTTCCATATGTCAAAAAATGATTTATCATCGTTTTATTTCTATTTTGAGGGTTGACAATTTGAGGGTTGATAATGGCGAATCAACGTCGACGGGAATTTGTGTAATGTGCGATCGTTCGAACTTGTCATCGATGATCGATGGATAGTTGACGTGGGTGGGGGGGTGAAAACGATGTAAAGTTATACGATGTAAATTTGCTTTGAGGTTGAATTTTTTCATGTCACTTGGCACGTTGAAACGATAACAGTTTCGAACCACTGGTTGCTCGCGGTGTGCACCAAGGCCAAATACGGTTGAATTGCGATTATTATTTTCGTTTATCACGAACGAGCAAATTGTGCGGTAAAATATTTTATCAAAAAAATTTTTAGAAACCGTATTTTCATTCGTGCAGAACGAAATTTAAATGACATTTTCAATCAATTCGCGTAGATAGTGAAATAAAAACATATATTTTCGTATGTTATATTCAATGATAATTTTTTCAACGACTACTCGAGTGAAAACAAAAATAAATGAATAAAAGTGTCGTAACACACCTGAACGGGATGCTCAAAGCTAAAGTATAAACTTAAACAATTGAACATTAGAAACAAATTAATTTTCAAACTTTACAACATAACACAATATTTATATATTTTTTATCAATTTAAATAAAATAATATTTCATTGCTGTTATAAATGAATAAATGAATAAATAAATAATTAAATAAATCGAGTGCCCATCGGAATTTGTGCATCGATAAAAAAAAAAAAAAAAAAAAAAAACAGTTTTCGAGATTACCGAAAGATGCGTATTTTCGTGTGGAAACATTGCGTGTCCCTCGATGGTAAGAACGCATTCAATTATTTCCAATAAAAATGAAAAAAAAAATGTCAAAATATTTCGACGATTACTTTTTGTGAAAAATATATTTTTTTTTTTCAAAAGATGGCATCACGTATAATCTTACTCGATATCAACTTCATTCACTCACTATTTGACTCTGATTCAAACGATGCCAAAAACCAAAAAACAAAAATTGTCAATCCTCACGTTTGCTCCAAAAATTTTCGGGGCGGTAAAAAAAAAAGCAGAAACAAATCCCAACGAGTTAAAACTGTTTTCCGGAAGAATGTATCCAAGTCTTATTTTAAGCCCATCCCACTAATCGTTTTCAACACTGATATTCAATATTTATCAAGAATTAATCACAAAAATATTGAAGAAATTAATTTTCCGGAGACTGTCGAGTATCTGGACCAAACGAGAGACAGATAATCATCTTTTCCGCATATCAAGCTTCACCTTTAAACTTTTTACAAAACTGCAATACTTAACATTTCAACCCCCCACCCCCTCCCTTGTCTTTCCAATGGCCAGTCCAATTAAAAAAAATATATATTCAATAAAATCGTTTCGAAATTAAGGTGATTTTCATAAAACTGAATTTTTTTTTTCACTTGCAAACTATTGGCAGAAAATTTCAAAAAAAAAATCACGTTTGTTCTTTCAAGCTTCTAGAAATGGATAATATATTTTTTATCAATCCCTCCCTGTTCTTTCCAATCGCCAGTCCAATTGAAAACAAAAAATTTAATAAAATCGTTTCGAAATTAAGGTGATTTTCATAAATCTGCATTTACATTTGTCACAAATGTGATCAGTCTGATTAATCCATTGCCCTCGAAATCGTGGAAAAATCCGTGTGTATCGATTACACAATGACGGTGATCGGGTCTGTGAACGTTAACCCTTTTTTTTTTTTTCAACGTGGAATAACACACAAAGTCGAAGGGACATATTGCCCGTGGCCTATATATCGATATATATATATATATATATATATATATATATATATATATATCGGTGTGTGTGTGTCTATAAAGAGCGAGCGTCCGATGCGAGGGGTTGAAATGAGGAACGAGTGAGGGAGGGTGAAATAAGGGATGAGCGGGCGAGGGAGGTGAATGGGATAAAAAGCTACGACGGATGGAAAGGGATGAGTAGCCCGAAGCGACTCCTCTACGTCGACAGTTTCAATTGTTTTCACTCTGTCCTCTTCTCGTTCACATGTGTTTGTGTGTGTGTGTGTGTGTGTGTGTGTGTGTTTGGTTGGCACATTTGTCCATGGACTTTCCAGGCCAAACTATACGCAAACCCATTGCCGTTTCTGAATCCCATTTTCCGTGTTTAACTCTCATCGCAAACTGGCTTTTACCATCCCTCACGACCTACGCAACAACTTTCCCACGGTTCCTCGAGTCAGTCGCAACAAATCTGTTCCTTTTTTTTTTGCAAGCAATACGATTGCCGATCGCTTCAGGCCCATCGCTCATTTTTGAATCCATTTTGTTTTTCTCTTTTTTAATTACAAAATTATTCGAGCCAGCAGATTTTTTGTCGTTGCAACAAAATTGGAAAATGTCGAAACGATTGATCTACTCGTTTGAAATATTAAGGGGGGGGGCTGAGTCACCTGAAAAATTCGAATTTTTTTTTTTCGTGACACGATCGTCCTAAATTTAAAAGCGATTTTAGCCATGTGAAATAATTATACTCGGCTGTAGTTTCAAATTTTTTCACAGCCTTGTGAAGCATTTGAACGCTGTGGGATTCGTCACAAAATTTTTCACTCGTCCCAGCTTTTCGGGCATACGACTCAATGGATTTTCCATTACGGGGTCTCATTTTCTTCGTAACCGCAGCTCGTTCTCGGATGAGTGTGGGAATTTTTTTTTTCACATTCTCTGGACCCTGTTGCAACCTACAACGTGAATGAAAAAACAAGTTTTCCGTAATTTTTTCGGATAAACGGTTGAACAATGGGTTACCATTAATTCATTTCACCTCGCATCCCGAAATTCCCACGATCATTCAACAATGCAGTCCGTTACGAAGAAAATGAGACGTCGAAATAGAAAATCTGTCGAGTTGTATGTCCTAAAAGCTGGGACGAAAAAAAAAAATAAAAAAAAATAAAATAAACGAATTTTTTAGGTGACTCATCAGCCCCCCTTAAGGTAGTATACCACAAACTGTAAGATGTGACAACGTCGCGTGTTATGATGTCGATTAGAGAGAGAGAGAGAGAAGATGGGAAACAAACGCGCAACGTTGCCATGTCTACTGGATCACGACCAACTCCTCATATAAACTGTATTTTCCCAATATTTATTTGCTTACTATTATCATCACAGTCTCCCGATTTCTACTTTCAAGTGCCCAAAATGTTGTCCGAATAATCAACTTGCAGCTCAAGTGTTTTCATTGAAATCTGACGAGGACTTTTTGTATTATATCAAATTGATCGTGATTCTCCATAAAGCTCCATGTTAAACGTGTGAAAATAAAACGTGTTGATATATTTTTTTTCGCGCTCCGGAAAGCCATGAAAATTTAACTGAACCTTTTTCTTATCAATACCCATAAGTATGCCGAGTTTCATGAAAATCTGACGAGGAACTCTCTTATGGAGGGTACCTTAAGAAGCAAATGGGAAGCTGGCCATCGAAACTTTTGGCGGTTGCGGCGAGATATCGCCTTAACCGCTGGGTCGACGGGGAGGGTTGGGGCGAGGGGGTAGGGGGGGGGGCGCAAACCGTTTCGGACCGGTCCCGCGGACAAGTTTCATTGCGTTCGGACCTCATTCCGTGATTCGGAGCTTCCGATGTGCGTGGCAAAACGTTTTCAACAACTTCCGTGGCAAACGAAAAGGACCGCTTCGTGGGTGCGGGGAGGGGGGGGGAGGGGATTCGTCTTGACAACGCTCGGGGTTTGACGTGTACAGGTTGTTACGGGGTCATCAAGAGACGCGTCGAGGTTGATTGGAGGTCGGGACCACCCGGACAACTCCAGCCGACTTTGCGACGACCATACCCCCTCCCTTCCCTCCCCTCTTGCCCCCTGCTGTGGCGACCGCGAAGCTTTTCACGTCACGTGTCGTGGTTACCGGGTGCGTTGTCGTTGTTCATTGTCCCGCTGCGTGTGATGCTGACTAGCGACCTGCCAGCCTACACCCTTAACCCTTGACCCTAGATTGGTCACCCTATGAGGGAATCGCCGCCGGGCATCGTTTTTTGTTTTTACTTGCAAACTGTTGGCGGAAAATTTCTGAAAAAAATGAGAGTTTGTTCCCTTGAGCTTTTAGAAATTTGATTATATTTTTTTTAGAATCAAGTCCTGTTAAAAAATATATATATTTAATAGAATCGTTTGGAAATTAAGGTGATTTTCATGAAACTGCATTTTTTTTACTTGCAAACTATTGGGAGAAAAATTGTGAAAAAATGAGAGTTTGTTCTTTCGAGCTTTTAGAAATAAATTATATTTTTTTTAAAATCAAGTCCAATTGAAAAAATATATATATTTAATAGAATTGTTTCGAAATTAAGGTGATTTTCATAGAACTGCATTTTTTTTACTTGCAAACTATCGGGAGAAAAATTCTGAAAAAATTCGAGTATGTTCTTTCAAGCTTTTAGAAATTGACAATATTTTTTTTTCAAATCGAAAGAAACGTTCGGAATGGAGGTATAAAAATAAAGAACGCGGAAGTGTGGGACTTCCCTCATCAGGTGATCAGATACAAAGTCGTTATTTTGAAAATTATTATCTGAAAAACTATTGGTCCGATTTAATTCACGTTGGTTTTGTTCGAAAGTCCATACATTGCGGTATGTCGACGAATTTTCGTTCGAATGCATTGTGAATGGGAGCGCTGTTATTCTGGCCGGCATAAAATAACTTTTTCAAAGCCGGTTCCCACTCTTTTTGAAAGATTTTTTTTCCGGTAATTGGAAACTTTTTTTTTTTAGTTTATTCGGTTGAGAAACCCACAACGTTGGATGTTTTTCGAATGGACGATAAAATAATTTTTTTTCTCTTTTTCAAATTTACGTTCGTTCGAAATAATTTAAAAAACATAAAATTTTACATAATAATAAGTTGAAAAAAAAAAAAAACAATGGGAAATCGTGGAAAAGTTTCTGAAGTTTCAAGGGTTTTTGCGAAACTTTACGATTCTTTGTCCTCGGAAAAGCATCGACGCAGCAATAGCAGCCGACAGACTTTCACGTACTTTTCTCATCGTTTCATCAATTTTTTTTTTTAATTTTTTTAAATTTTAATTTTTATTATTTTCTTTTTTTCAACTCGCTGCATTCTTCCGTCGACTCATCCATCTATTATTCATGAAGAGAGCACGACGTCGGAAACACGAACGTACGCTAACCAATTATCACGCTTTTTTGTTTTCCACTCGAGTCTCACCTCTTCAGCAATAACTCGACTTTGCGAATTCGCGATAACTCTTTTATTTTTTATTTTTTATTCTTCTTTATTTGTTTCTTCATCGCAGCCGGTGAAAAATCTTATTCGTCCGTCTCTTACAGCTGGTCGAGATGTTCGTTAGCCATTCCACGTAGTTTTTCCAAACGACGACGATTGATTTTCCACGAGGAAAATAATTTTTTTTTTTTAAACGAAATTTTTTCTAATTTTTTATTTTATTAATAAATAACTGAAAAAAATGAGAATAAAAATTACAAGAACAAAAAGCAATGCACCTCATTGTTAATCCAACCTGAATATCAACTGACATCTTGGCAAAATTTTTTTTTCTAAAATGTTTTGTATTTTATTTTTTGTTTTTTTTTTTTTTTTATAAACGAATACAACTCGGTCAACGTGAAAAATCTTGACTAAAATGGTTTGTACAAAAATGAGATGTTTTCTTGGAAGGACCGGAAACTCGTAAATTCAAATGTAGCGAGGTCGGGGGGGGGGGGGGGGCGGATGGCGAGGGTGGTAGGGTGTGGGGCAGCGATGGGAAGCTCTCTCGCTCGGAAAGGTAAAAGCTCTCTCGGACGAGAGCGAAGCAAGCAGTAGAAAAGCTTATGCCAAGAGGCACTTGAGTTCAGCGGTTTTTCCGCGCTCGTCTCTGCCACTGGCGTGCTCAAGTACATACCGTATGTACCGTACAATGTACAGTAAACACCGGACCGAGTCTCTTTCCATCCTTCCCGACCATTTATCTACGTGAGCGCAGTCTCTTATTACGATTTTCCACCATCTTATTCCTCCCTCATCCGCCTCCCCCCCCCCCCTCATCCAGTCTTTGTCTCCTCGCCACGGGTCTTGTGAACTCCGACGATCAGGCTGGTACGGACGAAATGAAAAAAAAATCGTTGTCGTTGTTTCTCGTTTGCCGCGCGGCCACGAGTAGAGCGCGCCACCGGTGCTAAGGTGACGCGGCGAGAGAGACGCAAGCGGATCGTCCATCTCTTTCCCGATGAACCCCAAGCGGGACCGTTGTGAGGAATTGAATACGGATTTCACGGAGTTTTCCAAGCGTAATCCAAAGCACACACGGGGGTTGTCATCGTTGATCCATCGTCGGAATATACACAAGCGCAGCGTGGACCGTTGGCGAGAACCGTGAAAGGTCTCGATGACCAAGCTGGAACGCGGTTGATGCCTCAATCACGAGGTTGTCGCAACAATGAAAGGGTTATGTTTGTTACCCCGACGCCGCCCCC